>QAXK01002405.1:0-20359 GCA_004335735.1 Chlorella sp. KRBP | reverse complement strand
GGTACTGGGACCGCCGCTGGTGGTGGCCCGTGGCGCAGCTGCAGGCCCAGGGAGCAAGGGGCCAGGGCAGCGCGTGAGTCAATTGTGGTGCCCTGGAGCAAAATGATTGGGCATTCCTGCTTCATTTGGAAAGTGCTTTCGAGTTGTGCATTCATCCGTGCGCAAATGCCATGCACGCACAGCTTCATTTGCCAGGCGTCGCGAACCTCTTGATTTGGACTCCTTAAACCAGGCTGTTTCATTCTGCAGCACGTGCTTGGTCTGGAAGACATGCGCTGGCACATGTGCGTTTGCTTCTGTAAGTGCTCCGAGGTGAGAGTGCGATAAACCTTTCTGCAGACTCTGCCTTGGTGATGGTCTGCGTGCTTAGCATCAGTAGCGCAACTGGTCTTACCTGGGCGGCCTTGACACTCGTGTGTGTGTGTGTGTCGCTGGCACACCTCGGCAGCCCGCCGCCACTGAGTGTGTGACCCTCCGGGTGCCCCTGCATGAGAGTGAGTGAGTGGATGAGAACGATAACGTGTGATAAAGCTTTGACACGGGTATCGCCCTGTGTCCAAGAGAAAGGACTGCCGTCGTACGCGCATCGCGCTCGCGCTCCTGCCTGCAAGACTTGAGAGTGAGATGCACACTCAGGTCTGCCACTCTCCACTTGGGAGGACAGTGTGGCCAATCTCACCGGAGGACCTCGTTCGCATGGTGTGCGACGCCATACCACCGCCCCTCCGCCGCTGCCAGATGATCCTTTCCTGTAGACTTGTAGCATTACCCTTACTGTACCAACATCACCATCAACAGGAGCTCTTCAGCGCTTGCTCCACCTTGACCACCTTCCTCAGCAGCCGCCGTCTGCTCGCCCAGATCGCGATGGCGGACGCAGCCGCTGCGCAGGACAAGCCCAAGCCGTGAGTGCTGCCATCGCGCTTCCGGAGCGCATGCAGTGCTGCTGCGCTCGCTGGGGCGACTCGACGGCACCTTGCCCTTCCTTGCCCGCCCGCTGCTCGCAGGGCGCTGCCTCCAGGCGTGCGCGTGCACACAGAAGGCGCCGCATCGGTGCTCATCCGTGGCAACGACGTGTTCCTGAACGAGGCGCAGGTGCGAGGCTGCTCGGGATCGTCGGCGGCGGCGTCGCGTGGCGCAGAGGCGCAGAGAAGCCTTCACCTGCGTCCACTGTGCGTCGACGTTGATGCGCAGATCACCAATCGCGACCTGAGCACGGCGGTGCTGCGCCAGTTCCTCCCGATCCTGCAGCAGGAGCAAGACGATGGCAAGCGGCGCATGCCGCGCAAGGCGGCTGCCCGCGTGCAGGCGGGGGAACAGCAGCAAGCAGAAAAGCATGAGGAGCCACAGGCAGGGCAGCAAGGCGAGGGCGATCAGGAAGCAGCGCCTGTGCCCGACGTGCAAGGTCAAGCGGCGGCCGACGCCGACGCGCAGCAGCCACCGCAGGAGCAGCAGCAAGGCAAGGGCATTGCAGCAGGGGAAGGCGGAGGCGGAGGCGGCGCCGGAGGAGGAGGCGGTGGAGGCGGAGGCGGCGCGGCACCCAAGCGCGTGAGCGGCACGCTTGCGGGTGGGACGCCTGTGCAGCTGGCCCGAGCGCTGCTGCTCAACGAACCGTGAACGTGACGGCCGTGCGCACCTGCAGGGCTTCCGAGTGCTGGAGGGACTGGCCGCGTCTGGGCTACGCTCACTACGATACGCCTTGGAGGTGTGTGCGTGCTTGGCTCACCTTGTTGCGCACTCGTCAGCGTAGGGCCTGCTACGAAACCGTATCCTGCCATTCCGCTCTTGTGGTGCCCGGGCTTGGCCAACTGCCTGTGGAGCCACTCTGCACTGCGCACGCCGTTCAGGCAGCGTTCGAGAGCTCAACAAAAACCGCACTCTGCAACCGCGCTCACGCGCATGCAGGTGCCTGGCATCGCGCGCATCGACGCCAACGACCTGGACAAGGGCGTGTGCGAGTCCATGCGCGAAAACGTACGCTACAACGGGGAGCCGGCCAGCAGCATTGTGCACGTCTCCAACGGCGACGCCAGGCTCGTCATGATCAAGGCGCCCATGGTGGGTTGGCACCTGCGTATGCGCATGCAATGAACTTGTCCTTGAACGAGCTAGATAAGCCGCCGCCTGACAGGGCTGGTCTGCCACCTTGCAGCTGTGTTTGACGAGTGCTTGATGCAGTGCTCTTGATGAGTGCTCAAAGCATCGCACGCATGAGCCTCACGCATGACACATCAGACTCGTCAGGTTGAGCAGTCGCCCACCTCTCGTGCGAGGCTTGATTAGCATCTGTTTGGGTGCACCTGCCTGCGCGCCCGCAGACGTACGACGTGGTTGACCTGGATCCGTACGGCACCCCGGCCCAGCTGCTCGACAGCGCTGTGCAGTGCGTGGCTGACGGCGGCCTGCTGCTGGTGACGGCTACCGATATGGCCAACCTGTGCGGCAACAACAGCGTGGCCTGCTTCAGTCACTACGGCGTCTACCCGCTGCACCGGTCCTACTGCCACGAGCAGGCGCTGCGCATCCTGCTGGCCTGCATCGAGATCACGGCGGCAAAGTGAGTTGGGGCGGGTTGGCAGGGAGGGAGGGAAGCTAAGGATACGGACATGTCGCAGGGTACCTGGATCACCTGAGTGTGTGGGGGGGTCTGCACCTTGCCACCCATGGCTGCCCAAAGCGTATTCCAAGCGCGTCTGATGTACTTGCCTCCTTTCACCGCCCACGGCCAGAAACCTCACATCCACCTTCTGCCTGCCCCGTTTCCCACTGCCCACTACCCCCACTACCCCACTACCCAGGTACAAGCGCTACATCCAGCCCATGCTCAGCGTCTCCATCGACTTTTACGTGCGCGTGTTTGTGCGGGTCTTCACCTCCCCGGCCGAGGTCAAGAACACGCCCTGCCGCCTGAGCTACGTGTGGCAGAGCAGCGGCTGCGACTCGTTCTGGCTGCAGCCGGTGGGGCAGAAGAAGCAGCAGGGCTCGAGCACCAAGTACATGGCGTCACACGGGCCCGCCGTCCCTGGCATGAGGTGAGGAGAGGCTTGGTCGCCGCGTGCTGCTCATGTGGCGCTTGCGCAGCCACGCGCCTTGGTCCCAAGCTGCAGTCGGCATAGGAGAGCTGCAGTCGGGCTCCAGCAGACGCGCCCGCACACTTGCATGTGAAGCAACCATGGTGTTTCAAGCTGGTTCCCTGCTTGCAGGTGTCCAGACTCTGGTGGTCAGTACCTCATGGGTGGCCCCATATGGTCCGAGCCCATCCACAACCAGGAGTTTGTGACGGGGCTGCTCAAGTCCCTCGACCAGGACAAGGCAAGGTGAGGGAAAGAGTCCTCTTGCCTGGCATTGCTCCCTCTAGTGCGGGCCTAGAGGGGAAGCACTTTGATGCCGGTCCCCTCGCAGCAGCCCCGCAGCAGCGCGGGCACTTGCGAGCGTGACGGTGCGTCCCTTTTGTGGCGCAACCTGCACCACGAGCACTGACACTGTGTGCCCCTCTCGCGTGTGTTATCGTGTGTTACCTTTGCCTGCAGATACAAGCAGTACGTCAAGATTCGGGGCCTGCTGGCCACGGTGGCGGAAGAGCTGCCAGACGTGCCACTGTGAGTTGTGACGTCACTGGCAGCATGCACGCACACATTCCTTGTGC
The DNA here is from genome assembly GCA_004335735.1 of Chlorella sp. KRBP. Lineage (NCBI taxonomy): Eukaryota > Viridiplantae > Chlorophyta > Trebouxiophyceae > Chlorellales > Chlorellaceae > Chlorella > Chlorella sp. KRBP. The sequence continues at coordinate 16,713 of QAXK01002405.1, read as the reverse complement.
TGCCTGGGTGTGTCTCATGCTTGGGCATGCCATGCGGCGATGCCGGTTGGTGCGGAGTTGGCCACGCATGGAGCACGGGGCATTGCACGACCTGGCACCAACCTGGCATGGCGGGACAAGCTCGATGCGGTTGGCGGTGATGATGAACTATTGTACCATCAAATTCCGATTCGCACGCCGCGTGCGTTGTGGACTATTTCAGCCTTGTCTGAGCCAACCCTTGAGCGCAGCCCACCGGGGGCCATGCACGCACCGCAAGTGCACACGCGCACCACAAAATTGGACGCACGCACCCCTGCATCGTAGCGCCACCACCTCCCCACAACATGCGGCGCGGCAATGTCATTGCGTGCAGCTTTTGCTGTGACGCGAGCGTTAGATGGCTGATGTGTGCCCTATTGCCCTGTGCCCGCCCTATCGTGCTCGCGTACCGTGTAGGTTCTACGACTATCACGACCTGTGCAAGACTGTCAAGCTGGCGCCCCCAAAGCAGGAGGTCTTCAGGTCGGCGCTGCTCAACGCGGGGTACAGGTGCGTGCTCTGAAAAGCACGTTGCTGATCCACCTACAGTTGTCAGCTCACTCGGCTGTGGAGCTTTGTTGCTGCGGGCCAATCACTGGGCAGGCGGGGCGGCACAAGCAAGCATGCGCAATGGATACTGCAGCAAGGCACAATGCACTCAACAAAAGCACGTCAACAGCTCCAGCACAGCACAGTACAGCACAGCACCGCCCCCCATGGGTCAAGTCAGGCCTCGGGGCTCCAAGTGCCCGGCGGGCCGTTACTCCCATGGCACATCAAGCCCTCGCGCCCGCCAAGCCCTCATCGCAGGGGCTGGCTTCCAGCCCCGCCTGCGGCCCCCTCGTCGCCCGGGCGCGGTGCTGCTGCCCGTTTTGGGCGGCGGCGCCTTGCCGCGCCTGGCGGCGGGGGCGGTTTTGGGGGCGGCACGGTGGGACGAGGGCGTAGGAGCACGAGTGTCGAGCGCGGGGGCTGTGTTTTGCTTTCCGCGGCCGGCCTCCCACCTCTGCCCTGCACATATCACTTTTTCTTACCTTGGCTCGTCAGCTTCAGTTGCAGCGGTGGGGCCAGCTTCCATCTGTTTGGGCGTCCGTGTAAGACACAGCATGCCTTCACACGCGGCAGCCGCACTGTGCCCATCCCGCCTGCAGGGTGTCTGGCTCCCATGCCAACCCTCTGGCCATCAAGACGGACGCGCCGCCGCACGTGATTTGGGACATCATGCGGTGCTGGATCAAGCAACACCCCATCAAGCTCAAGGCGTGTGCAATGATGGCAAGGCACAGCACAGCGCGTGTACAGCATGCTCTCTCAAGGCATCACGCACCTTGCTACAGCCGCCAAGGCCACTCTGGCTGTCCTGTTGTTGTTGTTGTTGTTGCATCAGCCGTCGCCGAGATGGCGCTTGGCGAGATGGCCACTCTGGCTGTCCTGTGGTTGCCACTCGCGAGCCAGTCCAACTGACACATGCAATTGATTCAGTGAGGCACCCCAAAGCAAGCGGTGTATCATGTGCTGACGCTTTGCGTTGCGCTGGTGTCGTGGCACGCCCGTGGTTGCAGGACGGCGGCGGCTACACGGCGCACATCCTGAGCAAGGAGCCTGAGCTGCAGGCCAGCTTCGTGCTGGCCCAGGGGGCGGCGAAGAAGCAGGACGGCGTGCCACGCTTTGTCGAGGTGAGCGAGGGCCTGCGCTTGAGTGGTCACGCCTGTGCAGCTGGTCTGCTAGAGTGGTCACAGCGCAGCAGCCGCATCCTGTTGAGCTTGCCACAAGTGGACCAGCAACGGCATCACTGTATGCGTTTGTCTGGTACCTCATGCTTTGCAGAACCCTGCTGGCTGGGGGCCCAAGTCGCGGCACGGGCGGCCGCCAGTGGAGAAGCAGCAGGGCCACAAAAAGCGGGGAGGCGGCGGTGGCGGCGGCGGGGGTGGTGGTGGGGGTGCGGCAGGGACGTCAAAAGCTGCGGCGGTGGAGGCGGAGGCGGCGGATGAGGAGGTTGCGGAGGCGGAGGCGGCGGGTCAGGGCGATGCAGGGCACGAGGCGGCGGCGGCGGAGGGAGAGCAGGACAGCAAGCGGCAGCGCGTGGAGTGAGAATGATGGACCAGGCAGCAGGTGTACATATCCCGGTTTTTGCATGGTTGATCTCATCTCGCCCTCAAAAAACCCCACCCTTGAAACCGCCCGCAAGCGAGGAGAGGAAAGAGAGAGAGCGATGCGACGCTTGATGCAGCAACGCATCGCAGCACTGTAGCACCATCGCCGCTGAGGAGGAGGCTTGGCGCGATCAAGGGAGGGGCCACGCGAATCGCGCCCTGCACCGCAAGGCGAGCCAGCGCACAGCAGGAGGAAGGAGCCCAACACAACACCAGTGTGCAGCTGCCGCGGACTGCTGCTGGCCTCCCAGGCGCACGATTGTGGACGACACAGCGAAAGGGACCACCAAGTGGCGAGGTGCGAGCAGGACAAGGCCCCTGCGTGTGCATATGCGGACGCAGGCGTTCACCTAGGTACACGCGCGTGCGCGCGCGCGTGCGATTCGCCTGGCCCACCACTCGTAAGTTGATGCGCCCACGCCACGCGCGCAGGACCCACACGACGATGCCAGTGTCAGCGACGATGAGCGGCTCGCTCTCCCGTCAGGCCAGCGCCGCTCTCTCTCACCAGGCCCTCAGGATCACGTCGTTCCGGATCGATGAGGACACGAGCGACATCGACGATGACTGGGAAGATGCACAGTCCGTCGCGCAGTCCCTCATCGCCTCGTCTCTGCGCGCCAGCCGCGCCAACTCCATCGTGAGCGCGCCCCTCACGCCCGGCCCCGCAGCGCACGCGCCGCAGCATGCGTCCTTCGAGCAACCCGGTGGGGCGCGGCGGGCGGCGGCGGCGGATGCGGCGGGGGCTGCGCGCCGGGCGGACGAGGAGTTCCGGGCGGACCAGGGCGAGATCGACGACGCGATCAAGGCCACGCGCCTCGCCCCGCCCGTGGAAGTAGACGAGGAGGATCTGCAGGCCTGCAAGCGCGCGAGGGGCGCGCCGCAGGCTGCGGACGAAGCGCTCGGCGCGGAGGAGTCCTTCTTCGAGGTGAGCATGCACGCGCGCCCCCGCCCGTCTGCTGCAAGCGAGTAGTAGACTCCGCCGCGGGTGCAAGGGCTGTCACCTGGCCTGCTGCTCATTCCCCCGCAGGCCGAGGACAATGAGGATGAGGAAGGCAACGAGCAGACCGCCAACCAGGACCACACCCCACCCGCCCTCCCGCCCTCCTCCCTCACCAGCAGCCCCGTCGCCACCCCCGCCACCGCCACCGGCCCCGAAGTCCGCGTGCGCCTCTCCAGCGCAGGACCCTCCCCTTCCTCCTCCTCCTCTCCTCCCACCGCTGCCACCGGTGACCCAGACGCCATGTTCGCTGCAGCCTTGACCTCGGGCGCCATGGCAACCGCCAGCGGCGGCGGCGTTGACGGCACGAGAGGGTTGTTCACGGAAGTGGCAAGGGGTGGGCACGGCGGTGGTGGGGATGCTGGTGGGGGCGCGGATGTAGTGGATGTGAGCATGTCTGCGCTGGCGAGGGCGCCAGCGAGCGGCGTGGTGGGTGGCGGCGGTGTTGGTGGCGGCGTGGTAGGTGGCGGCGTTGGTGACGGCATGGTGGTTGGCGGCGTGGTGGGTGGTGGCAGCGGTGGTGGCGGCGTTGGCGGCGGGGGCGTGGACACGGTGGGCGCTGCCGTGGACCAAGAAAGCCTCAACCGTGGTGCTGCTGCAGTGGCTGCAGGAGCAGCAGCAGCAGCAGGTGCAGGTGTCGACGGCGGTGACGGTCAAGACGTCACGCTGCCACCGCCACAGCAGCAGCAGGAGCAGCAGGAGGTGCTGCCAGAGTCTGCCAGCAGCACCAAGGCAGCAGCGGGTGGGAAGGGCGGCGGCGGCGGGCTGTTCTGGCTGTTTCGCTGGCGGCGGAAGCCAGACGCTGGCGCCGCTGTGGCGAGCCCCGCTGCTAGCGCTGCTGCTGACATCGGCACTGGCGGTGCTGGTGGCAGCGGGGCCAAGGACAGAGGCAAGGGGAGGAAGGGCAAGGACGCGACGACGGGAGGGGAATCAGTGGCAGCAGCGGCAGAGTCAGCAGCGCTTGGCGATGCTGCGCCCAGCAAGGACGCGGCAGGCGCAGCAGCCGATGCAGCTGCGGCGGCGGCGGCGCCCGTGCCCGTGCAGGTATACGCATCGCAGCTGGCAGCGCAGCAGGACGTCACCGCAGCGGACGCGTTGGGCTTGGGCGGCGGCGGCGCTGCCGCGGCACGCGACGGTATCAGCGGCAAGGGCCTTCCACCTGATGCCGCTGCTGCTGCTGCTGCTGCTGCTGTTGATGGCGAAGCAGCCCGTGACAGCAGCAGCAGCAGCACCGGCAAGGATTCGTTCCCTGGTGCTGGTGGTGATGCTGGCCGTGGCACTGCACCTGATGGCCTGGTGACGCCTGACAAGCCTGTGGCCCCGCTCGCCAGCCATGCCGACGGCACCCCTGCCAGCCCTGCCAGCAGCCCTGCCGCCGCCGGCAGCCCTGACAGCGTGGCGGTTGCTGACCTGTCCGAGGCCTTGGCCATGCAAACCACCACGATTGCCACCACCACCACCACCATTGGAGAGAGTGTGCCGCAACCCGGCACTGCCACCACCACCACCCCGAGCAACGATGCCACGACCACCGTCCCCACTGCCACGATGGGCGCTGTACTGGCCGATCCTCCCATCGTCTCACCATCTGACATGAACGCGGTGGGAGGTGTGTCAGCGGCAGCACCGGCGACGGCAGCGGCGGCGTTGGAGGCGGCAGCAGCCCGCATGCTTGCTGCAGCACCGGTGGGAGGCGGTGAGGCAGGCGGTGAGGGTGGGGAGGTGGCAGTGGGGGCTGGGCGCTTGCCAGGGGGCCAGGCGGCCAACATTAATAAGGTGGTGGGCGGAGGTGCCCAGGAGGTGGCGGCGGGCGAGCAGGCCCGCGCGCAGCAGCTGCAGCAGGAGGAGCAGCAGCAGCAGCAGGCGCATGGTGCGAGCGGGGGCCTGGCGGATGCGGCGCTTGCTGCTGGTGCTGGTGCTGCGGTGGGGCAGCGGATGGGAGAGCCGATGGAGGCCACGCTTCTGAACACCCCAGGTGGGCAGTGCGGGCCTGGTGCACACCACACCAGGAGGCTGTTGCAAGGCGTTGAGCATCACAGAGTTGGGCAACAGCGCAGTGCTCGCCGCATCTATACTTGGTTGCCCAGGCTGATTGTCCCAGACCGCATGACAGGCCGCACGATGGTACACCGCACGATCGTCGTACAGATGATATCGTATGACTTCTGATAGGACGATGACAATGTTTCCGTACGTTGCGCGCAGGCCCTACCGAGGCCATGGCAACCACATCCGCCACCGCCCCGGCCACCTCCACCACCCACACCGACCCCACCGCTACCGACTCCACCTCGACATCTGTATCTGGGGGCACCACCACACCGCCCGCCACCCTGCCACCTCTCCAGCACATCGCGCTGGACGCTGGCGCTGGCACGGCAGCTGCTGCCATGGCCGCTGGGCCTGCAAACACTCTGGCGCCCTCTGACTCCTCTGTGCCAGCGCCGGGTGTGGCTCTGGTAACTGCACCAACTGACAGCACGGCGGCAGTGGATGTCATGGAGGGAGGCTTGCAGACCAGCAGCAACACTGACGCCACCGCCTTCACCACCACCGCCACCACCAGCGCTGCCGCCGCTGCGCCTGTCCCGGCCACCACCACCGCCACTCCCGCTGCACCAACTGCAGCCGCCGTAGCGCCCACCGCCGCCGCCACTCCACCAGGCGGCGAGGCCGGCGCAGCAGGCCCTGGGACAGCAGCACGAGGCGTTTTTGCGGCACCTGCACCCGATGGTGGTGCCGCCGCCGCCTCCACCCTACCAGATGGTGAGGCCGCCGCGTCTACCCTAGAGTCCAACAGCAGCACCTCCGCTGCTCAGGACGCAGCCGCCACACCCGCTGCAGCAGCACCAGCAGCACCAGCAACAGCCGCTACACCCGCTGCAGCACCAGCAACAGCAGCAACGGTGGACAGTGTGGCCGGTGGTGTGGCTGCGGCTGGTGGTTCTCTCCCCCCACCCAGCGGCACCCCACCAGCCGAGGCCAGGAGTGTGGGCGGCACCTCGACCACCCTTGTGCCGAGCAGCGTCCCACCATTTGAGGCCGGTGGTGGTGGTAGTGGTGGTGTGGGCCTTGAGGACCCGCCAACCCCCAGCAACACCCCAGCGCTGGTGCCGCGGGCCCTGCCATCTACTGGTGCAACTCTGCAAGAGTCCGCGGAGGCCGTGCAGGGCTTGGCGGACGTTGACGCGGCTGCGGGGTCCGCTGCGTTGTTGATGGAGGTGGAGGAGGGCAGCCCTGGCGCAGCTGCGGAGGTCGCGCAGGGTGAGGCAGGCGGTGCTACTGCTGCTGCTCTGGGGGGTAGCTTGGAGGAGGGCGGAAGCACTGTTACTGCCGGCAGTGGCCAGCGTGTGGCTGAGGGAGGCGAGGCAGCGGGTGCCATCGGTGACTCAGCGTTGCCCACCGCTGGAGGAGGTGCTAACCTTAACCCTGGCAGCCCTGCCGCAGCCGCCACCGCCAACGGTGGCGAAGCTTCTGGCGCTGCCCCTGGCACTTCGAACAGTGCGGGCCTCCTACCTGATGGCACCTCCATCGCTGCCAGGGCTGCTGCAGACAACTCCACCACCACCACCCCCATTGCCATTGGCGCCACCACCGTCACGAGTGGGGCTTCAGCTGCCCCAGCACCCGGCGGCCCTGCATCAGATGCCGCAGCGTCTCCACCTTGGCCTGCGGCAACAGCAGCAGGCGATGCGAGCCACGGTCATCTGGGCGCGGGTGGCACAGCCGCTTCCAGGGCAGCCTTAGCGCCGGGGCTGGATGCGAACGCAGCTGCGGGCACCGGTGCCATGGAGGTGCAGACCCTGCCTGAGGGTACTGGTGAGGGCAGCGCGCCGGCAGCAGCAGCCCTGCCAGGAGAGGGCGTGGCAGACATGGCAGGTGACGGCGTGGTGGCGGGCGCAGCAGGTGCAGCACCCAGCGCTATGGAACAGGTGGCGGCGGAATGGGGCGTGGCACCTGCCAGCGGTGAACGCGGCGTGCCTGCAGGCTCCCTGGCTGCGGGTGCGGTTGGTGCTGAGGTTGGGGGAGGGGCCGGGCAGCAGGTGGGCCCGCGTGCCGCAGCCACTGCCACTGCCTCCTCACCAGAAGCTGCTCAGGCAGCAGCCGCTGCACCTGGTATGGCAGGGCAGCAGGCCGGCCTGTCATCAGCAGCCGCTGCACCTGGCATGGAGGGCCAGCAGGCCACCGCAGCAGCACCACCCGGCGCCTCATCCGCCCTTGCCGGAGACGGTGTGGTGGTGGTGACACTGTCAGGGCGCACCGCTGCCCCCCCCGCAAGCTCCACACCACTCGTGGGCGGAGGGCCCACCTCCACGGCTGCAGGCACTGCTGGAGCCGCTCCCACGGTCAAGCCTGGCGCGCCCTTCGCCACCAGCGCCGCGGACGCTGCTGCTGCGGCGGCGTTGACGGCAGCTGCCGCGTCTGGCCAGACGCCCGCATTTGCAATGGGGTCACGCCCTGGAGAGCCTGAGAGCGTGAGCGCGGTTCCGGCTGGCAGCAAGCCACCTGTGGGGGATGCAGCGTCTGCAACGGCTCAGCTTAGGGCGGCGGCGGCGGCGGCGGGTGGTAAGGAGGTGGGCAGCGCCGCTGGCAGCAGCAGCAAGTCCGACAAGAGCAGCAGGTCTGGCCGTGGCGCTGCTGGGGGCCAGCAGCAGCAGAGGGCAGAGTCCAAGGATTCGTTGGGGCGCGGCGCGAGCGGCAGCGTGTCGAGCTTCTTGTGCTCCTGCTTTGCGCCAAAGGTGGAGGCGCCTGGAGCTGCAGCACCACCGGCAAACTGAGCACTTTGGAGAGTGGACTTTGCACCAAAGGTGGAGGCGCCTGCAGCTGCAGCGAACTGAGATTTGGAGAGTGGAAACGCCGCCTTGTCCACCGTTAGCAGCGACGGGGCGAGAGAGATGTCATGGGTGACCGCGGTGTTGCAGGATGATTCGCACGTGCAGTGGAGAATGTGAGGTCTCTCCAGCCAGTGCAGGGCCTGGAGCTGTGGCCTCGTAAAAGAGCTCTTGGGGGGGTGTAGCGGTCTGTACTGTCCGTTCATAGCTTGTGAGCAATGCACGCACACGCATGGGTCCTGCAAGCAACACAAGCTGATCTCGCACGTGATTGCACACATGGTGGACGGAGCAAGCCTGCGCATTTGCGGCCCAAGCGGGTGTGGGCTGTCGGCACCTCATGAGCCCTACTGATCACCTCGGGCGCGCCGTGGGGTCCGGACTGACCGCCGGCTGCAGCTGTCTTGTGCTCTGCTTTGTGAGGCCGTGTGTCTGTTGGGCTTTATTCTCGAGGGGCAGCAGATCTGTGTGTTTACGTGTTTGTTGCGTCTTCGTTGGCTTCGATTCTGCTGGCTTCCCCGAGGCAGAATGTATCCCTTTCCCTAGTCTGCTTGTGGAACTCTACAATCATTGACGAGTAGCGGCTGTTGGGAGACGTCATCTGGCGAGGCTGCATCAAGCCTGGTACTTGGCGGCAGGATGCGATCAAGTTGTGTTGGGACATTGCTTCTGGCTGTTGTACCCATTGCTATATCATCACTATTACCCTGGTACACTCATCCCCGCCCTGCTGCCCATGCGCCCTGCCACCTGTGCCGTGATGCACTCGTTCCCCTTGCGTCTCTCCTCCAGCAGCATTGCAGTGGCTGAAAGCGTCCTCTTGGGTGGTGAGCCCGGGAGGTGGTCATGGTTATAATCCGTTCAGAGGTCTCGTCATGGTCGAATACGGATATGTAAGAAGAGGAGCGGTTATGGAGAGACGGGGAAAAGAAGAGGAAGAAGAGAAAATGCACGTCGCAGACCACACCGCAGGTGCAGGTGCAGGAGGGCGCGCTCCAGCGATGCACGTACACAAACGGCTGTACAAGCACCAGCAGCAGGAAGAAGAAAGGAAGCAAGAAGCACACGAGCGCGTGGAAACGAGAAGCGGTCGATGCGGTCACGTTTGCGGTCAGTTGGCATCAGTCGGTTCGCAGGCTGGGTCTCATTAGGCAACAGCACAGCAGCACGCCGTGGGCCACGCAGGCCACGCCAGGACTCGCACACCCAAGCCATCGTGTTCCTCCTGCTGCTACTGTCTGACGCCACACCAGCTTGCCATGGGCGCAAGTTTGCCCGTGCGCAGCTGCGTGCTGTACGCTCTCGTGGCATTGTTCCCTCGAGGCGGCCGTCCCAGCGATCTCCACCCTGTGCTGCACCCGTCACACAGGTGCCGCGGCAGGCAGCGTGTGCACGCCGCCACAAGCCGCGCAGAGACGCACACATCACGGACACAGAGGGCAGCGCCCCGGCCTGTGCCATAGCCATGCCTGCACGCGCAGGGATCTCAGGGGCTGCCCTAGAGCACATCATGCATCCTGTGGCAAAGTGTGCACAAGTGCGGCGCATCCTGCCCGACGTTTTGATGGCCTAAACGCGACCAAACTGCGGACTTTCCACGCAAAGCAGCGTGGGAGGCACAGCAAAGGGGTCGGCAAGGCAAAAACTCCTAAATCAAGCGTGTGCGTGGCGACACTGCGGGGGCGGCAAGGTGGTGAGCAGCAGAACGTCGTCCGCTGCCTCTCCTTCCTCCTCATGCGCCCACGCTGCGAATACCGTGCTCACCGCTCCTCAGTCACACGTGCAGGCAAGGGAAGCCATTGCCACTCCCGCCGCCCTTTTCGCATGGCAATCAAGCCCCTCCACACACGCTCAGTTGGCATGCGTGCGAACGCCATCAGTTGCCTCCCTACCAACCACCATGACTGCCACAACGCAGAGGCTCAGTTGGCGTGTGTGGGCGAGGTGGGTGCCAGCAGCGGCTGGCACAGCGGGTTGGCCGTTGGGCTCCCACTCCCCTCCCCATTGCCCGCCCCACCTCCCAGCCCTGCTTCGACAGCATACTGCTGCTGCTGCTGGTGCTGCTGCTGCTGCCGGTGATGGTGGTGGTGCTGGTGGTGGTGCGCGTGCGCGTGCGGGTGCGCAAGCTGCGGCGGCGGGCTGCCGTGGTGGAAGGAGCGGTCCCTGTCCCCACCTGGGGTGCCGGCGGAGGCGGTAGGCGGGGTGGCGGCGGCGGCGGTGATGGAGTGGCCTGAGCCTGGCTGCGGGTGCGGGTGGGCGGCTTGGCGGTTGTAGTGCCGGGCCTGCGCACATACAGGGTGGTGGTGGTGGCGTCGTCATTGCCGTTCACGACAGGTGTCATGATGCTGCAGCCGTCACAAAAGATCGCCAGGCAGGTCTCGCCGTGCAGAGTGGCAGTGGTGTGCGGCGGGTGGTGTGGTGGGTGAGTGGCAGGTGAGATGGATTGCAAAAACCGCTGTATCCATGCATGTACCAGCACAGCACGTAAGGAACACATGCTGACTTGGCTTGTCCGTCCGCGCAACTTGCTCGTCCCCTGTCCCTCCCTCCCCACAATACTGCACCTGTGTGTAGGTGCACGCCTCCTACTGTGCTCTACTGTGCCCTTCGTCACCCGTCACCCATCCCACGCCCCTCTTGCCCCGCACCCGCACCTGTGTGTAGATGCAGGCGTCGAGCCCCACCGTGCCGAAGGCACCGGCGATCCAGGGAAGCTGCGCCGTAAAGGACTGGAGGCTCTGTGCACACGTACGCACGCTCGCACGATCAAACAGCGCCGTCAGTGATTGCAGCTTGGTCTGTTGCTGCCAACTGTAGGACATCTGGTCTTCACTGGCTTACGCACACACACACACGTCTGCGGGGTGTGTTCGTGGTGTGCCAGAGTTCAAGCCTCAAGGTGCCGCACTTTGAGTCGCAGCAGAATGCTCATGCCGGTGCACACGCTGGCATTGACAGGCCACAAGACCACAGGCGAAGCCCAACGCATGTGATGACAACGCTGAATATTGTGAGATTCGCGCACCTTGAGCCGCAGCAGGATGCTCATCCCGGTGCACACGTTGGCGCTGATGGTGAAGAGGAACATCATGACTGACAGGCCCTCAGCCGACCTGCACGCAGTTATCGTGGTTGGCATGCCGCGGCAACAAGCGTTAAGGTGCTGGCGGTGAGTAGGACAGACAAAAGATGGGAGCAACAGAGGCTGGGAAGGGACAGCAAGCACCCTTCTCCTGCACGCTTGCTCGCGGCTCTAGTGCATGAGGCCAGCGCTGCGCTCCTGCTCCCTCCGCCTCACCTCATTCTCAACCACTCGCACCCACGCACTTTGGTGCACGCAACGGACATGCTCCAGCATGTTCGTCCTCAAACCACGTCAAGCGCCTCATACCTCCTCAACCACTCGCACACACTCACTTATTGTGCACGCAACGGACATGCAGCTCCAGCGTGTTTGTCCTCAAACCACGTCAAGCGCCTCGACCACCCGCACACCACACACTCACTTGCGGCTCCAGTTCTTGTAGATTTGAGAGAAGCGGGACGAGAGGTACAGTCCGGTGGAGCAGTAGCCAAACACGGCACCCAGCACCTGCGGAGCAGTTGGAGGCGTCATCAAGGCGCTGGCAAGCGGTTGAAGACGTCATCAAGACACGCTGGGAAGCAAGCGTGGTGTGGATCACGATCAACACTGCAGTCAGCACGGCCTCCCACTCCCCTCCACCCTCTTCCCGTCCTGCAGCCACAGCCACCCCACCCTCAGAGAAGGCCCACTTGCAGTGGATAATAGCCACCACCCTTACTCTGGCTGTTGTTGCTGCTTCACGGGTCTGATGGCCCAGGCTGCCTGTGCGCGCTACTAGTGCTCACGTGGTGACTATCCCACTGGCTACTTGTGCTCACGTGGTGACTATCCCACTGGCTACTTGTGCTCACGTGGTGGCCATCCCACTGGCTACTTGTGCTCACGCGGTGGCCATCCCACTGGCTACTTGTGCTCACGTGGTGGCCATCCCACTGGCTACTTGTGCTCACGTGGTGGCCATCCCACGGCAAGCGGTCTCTCCCACCCTCACCTTGAGCAACCGGTCCGTATCGTCCCACCAGTGCCCGCCCCCGCCCCCGCCGCCCCCGCTGCCGTAGTCATCGTCATCCTCCTCCTCCTTGTCACCACCGCCACCTCTCACGTCACGTTGCCCTAGGGCCCCAGCCCACCCACTGCCCAGTGCAGTCCCAGGCAGAGCTGCCCCACCCGCCGCCGTCGCAGCTGCTGCTGCTGTGGCGCCCGCGCTGCCAGTAGACCCTAATGCGCTGCCAGTAGACCCTAATGAGGCCGCCCCCGCGCCCGCAAGGTCACCACTCCCGACGTGCTGCCCGTGCTGTGCGCCCTGCCACTGTCGCTGCTGCTGCGCCTCTGCTCTCTGCGCGCCCACCCCGATCGCATCCCCGTGCTGCTGCTGCTGCTGCTGACCGTGATGCCGCTCCTCCGCAGCGGCAGCCACATAGGCTCCTGAAGCGGCCTGTTGGTGCGTCATACCCGCCACACCACCACCACCACCGCCAGCATAACCATGGCGGTGCTGCAGCGCATGCCCCTGCCGCTCATACGCCCCGCCAAACCCTAAAAGCCCTCCGCCATGCGCCCCACCCGCCATGCCCGACACCAGCAGCAGCGACAGCAAGGTCCCCGCGCCAACCACCACCGCCACCGTCGCCGTGACCCCTGATCCCACCCCCGGCCCCGCACCGCTGCCCGATCCGTTGCCTCTACTGCCGCTCAACCCCCGCCCCGCCTTCGCCTGCCACCCACCACCACCCGCACCCCCTTGGCCGTTGCGCCCGCTCCCATCCGACGCCACACCGTTGCCGCCATCCCCGCTGCTGGCGTGCTGCACCACCGTGATGGACGAGCCCGGCGCCGCACCTCCCTGCAGGAGAGAGTAACCACCATCCCCCACCTTGCCTGATTGGGCGCCCGCCGCCGCCGCCGCCGCTGCTCCAGCCGCCAGATGCCCCCCTAGTGCGCTCACACTGGACTGGGACCGGTGCCGGTGGTGCTGCTTGCTGGTGCTGTGCGCCACCCTGCCGCCGCCCGCCGCCCCGCCGCCCACCGTTGGCCCGCTGTAAAACTGCCCTGGCCCCTCGCCCTCGGCCAGCCACGGCGCGTTGTGCTGCTGCTGGCTGTGGTTGTGGTGCTGGGTGTGGTGGTGGTGGTGCTTGCGGTGCGACTTGCGGGCCAAGGCGCGCTCCGCCTCGATCTGCTTGCGGCGCTGCAGCGCCCCGTAGTACACGAACTGAGTCAGCATGATGACGTCCGAGAGCACGAAGTACATGGCCAGGGCGGTGGTGGTGGGCAGCTGCTCGCCGCTCATGAGGCAGCCCAGGAGGTTTAGGGTGTCGCCCAGGAACCACTGAGCCAGGAACCACACGGAGAGCGCCTCAGCACTCTGGTTCTTCATGTTGTCGATGAACTGCGGACGAAAGGCGGAGAGCAGAGGGCATAGGGCGGGGCAGGGCGGGGTGTATAGAGGAGAAACACGTCATGGGTGGTGGGTTGGGTAGTTGGCAGTGGCACACGGCAGCGGCGGATGGTGCTGTGGTGTGTGTGGGCATGGCGTGGCGTGGGGTGCAAGGTGGTGACGTGCGGCGTGATCTGGTGGTGTGGCTGTAGGGAGGTGTGGGGTGCAGGTGCAGGTGCTGTAGCACGCATGGTGTGGTGGCTGTGGTGCATGAATGCGGTGGGGAGAGAGGGAGGGGCACGGGTGCGCCGACTGGAATCCCGCAGCACGCCACGTCAGCGGCTCACAGGCAGCTGCGTGCCTGGATGGTGCAGGATTGTGTGCTCTGGAGGGTGCTGGCAGCGTTGCCTCCTCACCTGTGGCAGCTGCGCTGTGATCCAGAGCAGGATGGACGCCATGCCGAGCACGAAGCCCGTGCCGTCCTTGAGGCCGTAGACGCAGTCATGGAACACCTGCTCGATGAAGCGTATGGCGCCGTCATCGCAGCCTGCAAAGCCCATCCTGTCCTAGGACGGTGTGGCCGCTGGACTACCCCTTGGTGCCTGGTGCAGCGCCTTGCGGCGTGCAGGGAGGCACGGTCGCAGGCGCGGCTGCCGCGCCCTCGGCTGCACGCTCAGAGGCGTCAGCGACACTGGCTGCTGCTGCTGGTGCTGCTACTGCGCGCGCCTGCTCGCTGCGCCATCACGGTGCCGACCTCGCGTGCGTGCCGCTGCAGCGTGGGAACCCCAGCGTCAAGGCGTGGTGCGGCCGCGATGGCGAGTGCTCGGGCAGCTCGTGCTGCTCCTATCACGGCTGCGCGCCCATCCCGCCTGCTGCGTCCGCCGAGCTCCTCGTGGGAAGACCAAGGCCGTCGGGAAGCGCGCAGGCTGCACGCACGCTCCTGAGGCGGTGCTGCTGATGCGTGTGGGTGGTGTACAGCGCACTGGTCTGCGCACTGCGCTTCGTCGAGCCACCTGTGGCGCTACCACTCGCAGTTGGGGCTCCACCATGCGCCGCAGGGAGAGCGCAGAGAGAGCTGTGCCTGAGCAGAGCTGTGCCATCAGCACCATCCACACATAGCATGCCTCTGCAGCGGCCCACCAACGACAAGGGCGTGACGCTCTTTGCGTCGCGGCGCCCGGATTGGCAGCTGCCGGACGTGGACGAGATCCATCGGGGCCTGCGCCTCACCGGCGTGGGGCAGGACACGCACCTGCAGCTCATGAGCAAGCGGGTGACCTGCCCGACCTGGTGCGTGGCGGCCGAGCGGGCGGGCGCAGCGTCGACACGTGCAGCGTGCAGCGCGCAGCGCGTGCTAGCATTGGGGCAATGGCATTGCTTGCGCTGCGTGTGCTGCACGTGCAGTGGCAAGACGCGGTCCCTGTTCTGCTACGAGTGCCGAGAGCGCCTGCTGGACACCATCCCCGTCGTGCGTCTGCCCTTCACCTTCAGCATCATCACGCACCACGCAGAGAGGGTGAGCACCAGCTGCATGGGGCATCTTCAGCGCAAGCGTGAGGGGCTGTGCGGACGGGGCAGCCTCCACCGCCTGCCGCGGACGGTGCACCACAACAAACGATGCCTGCAGGCGTCCAAGAACACGGGTGTGCACGCCATGGTGCTGGCAGAGCCAGGGCAGGTGCAGCTACACGAGTGAGTGGCCGTGTGCAGCCGTCCCACCCGCTCCTGCCGCAGATCAGCCCCAGGGAACAGTGACAGCAGGACCATCGACAGCTGCACCGTGCACCCCAAGGAAGCGCACGGCGTCATGAGCAGAGCCGGCTGCCCGTGTGTGCAGCATTGAGCACTGCCCCGAGTTTGACAAGGCCACCTCCGTGGTGCTCTTCCCGTCGGACACGGCCCTGACGGTGGAGCAGCTGGAGCCGGGCAGCGTGCGGCGGGCCTTCATCATCGACTCAAGATGGTGAGGGGGTGGATGCATCACTTGCAGCTTGATGAGGGTGCACGCTGCAGCTGGTGGTGTTGCTTCTACCGCTGCTGGTGCCGCCTGTGGTGCCGCCCTGGGCAGGGATGCGTGTGGAGGATGGTAAGGGATGGAAAGGTGCCCTTAGTGTTGTGCGTGTGCGCGCTGGTGGTTGTGACGCTGGAACGGCGTGCTTGCTTGTGCCCTTTGCGCGCAGGCAAAAGGCCACTGAGCTGCTGCAGCAGCCAGCGCTGGAAGGCGTGCGGCGGGTCAAGCTCACGCAGACGCGCTCGGCTTTTTGGCGCCACCACACGCGCTCGGTGCGCTTGGCTTGGCTTGCGGCGGGACTGGTGCCCGTTCCTTAATCATTAGAGCGTCAGTTTGATGGTGGGATTGGTGGGAAGCTGGCGCCATGGTGTCCTGGCCTGGTGTGTCAACGGTGTTTGTCGGGTCAGCGAGCAGGCACTGCAACACTCCAGCGTGGGGCTCCAGGCCACCAGGTGAACGTCATGGCAACGGTCCTGTGGTGGCGGGGCGTGTGGCGTGCGGCGTGTGCGCAGGTGGCTGAGGAGGGCGTCTGCACAGTCGAGTGCATGCTGCACTTCATCCGGGCCATGCTGCAGCACGTGAGTGGAGCCTTGCGGTGTGTGGACGCTGCTGTGCTGCCGTGAGGGTGAGCATGGCAGGCGTCATCACGCTTGCAGCGTTCGCTGTGGTGTGTGGTTTGTTGCAGGGCAAGCTGGCACCAGACCAACTGCCGCTTGGCGCCCTCACTGCCGCTG
Organism: Chlorella sp. KRBP; assembly: GCA_004335735.1. Taxonomy (NCBI): domain Eukaryota; kingdom Viridiplantae; phylum Chlorophyta; class Trebouxiophyceae; order Chlorellales; family Chlorellaceae; genus Chlorella; species Chlorella sp. KRBP. The sequence goes on along the minus strand of QAXK01002405.1, from coordinate 506 downwards.
GTGCACCAGCAGCGCCACCGTCAAGCGATGCCGCCGCCACCACTCAGCCACAGCAGCAGCAGCAGCAGGAGGAGAAGGGCACGGAGGACCAGTCAGGCGGCGCGGCGGCGCCGCAGTCCACCTCCGGCGTGCACCAACCCTCATCAGCGCTGGCCGGTTCTACGGAGCCACATCAGGAGTGTGCCAACGGCGCAAGCGCCGCAGCAACCACAACAGCAGCAGGCGTGCAGGATGATGCAGCCGCGGGTGCCAGCGGCAGTGCAGCGGGGGACGATGATGACTCGGAGGAGCGTGAAGACGGGCCAGGGTCAGCTTCGTGCACGGCGGAGCACTGCCCACATCAGGCCGGGTGGCACGCGTGGGATGACCTGCTGTGGTTCTTCGTGCTGCAGCACCGGCACATCCAGGAGGTGGCGGGGCGGTGGCTGCAGCAGCGGCTGGAGCGCAAGGAGGAGAATGGCGGTGTCGTGGAGGGGCGGAGTAGCAGGAAGCGGCGGAGGGCGGGC
>QAXK01002404.1:0-15575 GCA_004335735.1 Chlorella sp. KRBP | reverse complement strand
GCGCTGGTGGTGCGTTGCGCGAGGTAGCTTGCAGCAGCAGTGGTGTGTGTGTGTGTGTGCGCGCTTGCAAACGGGGCGGCCCAGCCGCGGTGACCAAGGCAGCACGGATCAGCAGCGAGGAAAGATTAGGCACCAGCCTGTGCCAGGCGCACCTAGTTGGTGTTGTACCTTGTGTGCACCACTGAACGCCCCCCTTCCATCAGTCAGGCGCACCTGGTAGGTGTTGTAGACCACGGCGCCCTCACGGCCGCAGTTGTGGCGCCGTGCCAGGTCCAGGGTCAGGTGGTCAATCGCAGGTTGGAAGTACCTGGCGGCGTGCAGCAGTGCAGCAGCAGACAGGCAGGCTGGCATGTGGGAGGGAGGGGGCGCATGCAGAACATTGGCTAGGAACAGCAATCAGAACGCAAACCGGACATAAGTGTGGGCAGGTGGGCACAGAGGGCAGGCACCCCGCTGCTGCGGCGCTGGCGCGCTGCGCGGTGTGGTGGGCTGCCCCGTTGTGCGAGCGGCACACAGACACAGCGCTGGCTACAGCGCGGAGGTTGGATCAGGTGAGGAGGAGAAACCTAGGCTTGACGCACGTTGCCTAAGCTCACACTCACGTGTGCTCGGCGTCCACCATGATCTTGACCTTTGCCTGGACGGCGGCGCGCGCCAGGCGGTGCAGGCGGTTGCGCATGGCGTTGACAAGCTGCACCTCCTCGGCGCTGAGCGCTGCGCTCTGGAGGGACGCGCGCCAGGCCCCTGCAGCCACGCAGCAGTCGGTGGCAACCTGGCTTGGGGGCAGGCGCATGCACCCACTGCCAGACGTCGCGCTGCGTGCGAAGATTGTCAATGCCTTGGTGTGGAGCTGCGTTCACAGCTTCCGCTGCGCCCAAGAGGCGCCGAGCAAGATGCCAACCTCCACCCACCCACCCACTTGCTCACTCATACCTCACTCAGCGATCACTCGGTCACTCACCGGCCGCTGCTGGGGTGTGGTCCGGGTAGTTGGCGTTCGTGGCGGCAATGCGGGCCGCCAGCTCGGGCATGCGGGTCAGGGAGAGCCTCTGGCACCACGCCACGTAGTCAAGCTTGTCGCTCTTCTGCACAGCACATGGCACAGGCCGTTAGAGGGGCACAAACGTCTTGTCCTGCTCACTCCGTGCACACGCACGTCGCTTGCTTGCACCTCTCCCACATCCCACTACAGCAGCCCACATGCTCGTCCACCCCACTCTGTGAATGCACAAACCGGCTGAACGGCCACCAACCAGCCTTAAACCTGCCACAACAGTCACCCCCAATTGCAACAGCACGCACCTGCTGGTCCATCCACTCAAAGACGCGCCGCTGCATTACCTACAGTGAGCGTTTGCTCCACCAATCCGCTCACAGCCGCTCAAAAGGGCGCACCTGCTGGTCCATACACTCGAAGATTCGTCGCTGGATTAGGTACCTACAGTAATCGTTTGCTCCACCACCCGCTCACAGCCAGCCCCAACAGCACGCACCTGCTGGTCCATCCACTCAAAGACGCGCTTCTCCTCCTCCGGCGTGGCGTCCGGCAGCATGAGACGGTACGCCGCCTCAAACTCCTGGCGGTCAATCACCTGCGAGCAGATTGGACTCCACAGGTCCAGGTGTCGAACCGCGTGGTCGCCTCGCGCCGCTAGCAGCTGGTGAAACATGCATGCCGTACAGCCAGAGCAGCCCTCCGAACGCACTGCACAGCTGGCCGGCATTTGTTGCCACGTGGCAACAAACCACGACCGTCACCACTCGCCACAAACAGCGAACCTCCACCTGAAGCCCCGTTTGCAAGCTATACACAAACACTATTGCATGCATATACGCACACGGTATCTGCTTGCCAGACATGGCTGTACCAGATGTAAAGCTCACCACACACCTGGTTTCCGTCCGTGTCCCATTTTTCAAACAGCGCCCGGACCTCCTGGATGGCACTGCTGACCCGCTTGAGCAGCAGCGGGTTGCCCAGGGCCGTCAGCTTGACCGCCGCAAAGCCCTGCCCGGGCATACGGCCGGCGCTGGCGATGGAGGAGAGGAAGGTGGTCACGTGGCCATCGCACTTGGTCTCACTCAGGTAACAGTACTGCGGACGAGTCAGCACCATGGCGCAAGGGACGCACTGCTGAGGTATGTGCTGCAAGACGCCCGCCTCTTCTGCCCTTATCCAAAACAGTGAGCCATGGGGCACGATACCCCGAAGCCGCGTCGCACACATCAAACCGCGGCTTGCTGGCGGGGCGGCTGTTCCTCAAAAGGCGCACCTGCCTTGCCACAGCCGTGCCCGGTGGCGCCGACACCACCACCACCACAGGCTCCTCGGGCCCTGGCCCCTGCTGACCGCCTGCAGGCCGACCACCACACACGAGGCATGACATCCAAACAGGCGTAAAGCTCGCACAACAGCGCATGGCATGGCACCATGGCACGGCATCCCAATGCCCCTGACCTCCCAACCTGGCTAACACTACACAACCAGCTGCGCTGCTGACCCTTGCTGCCGTGGTTGCTGCGGCCGCCTGAAGCCCTGTTTGCAACCCACACGCACACACCACCACCACCAGCCTTGCTCACCCGGCCCCGCCTCCACCGCCTCCACCGCCCGCATCGCCGCCACCTTTGCCGCCTTTGCCGCCGCCGCCGCCGCCATGGCTGGCACCGCCGACGCCAGCTCGTCCACCGTGCCCGTGGCGCCCGCCGTGGACGCCGTGGTAGTGGTGGCCGACTGCACCGTGATGGTGGTGGCCATGGTGTCGGGCGTGACCACCGTGGCGGTAGCGGTGGCGGTGGCGGAGAGGGCGGTGATGGGCGTGGGTGCGGCAGGGATGGAGCCAGAGGGCCTGCACCCCACACAAAGCAGCAGCACACGTCTCTGGCGCAGTCTGTGCACGCCTGCGTTGCACATCTTTCGCAGTGACCTGACTGCTATATGCCAAGCAGCCATGCCCGGCTGACGGCAACATGCAACGAAACGGAACACGTGCACAGGGCGGGTGGGCGGGCGAGCAGGCGCTTGCCCAGGAGGTCAAGCATGGGGCTCAGCTCAGATCAGGCCCTTGCTCGCCGGCTTTTGACAGCAGTCAGGGGCTGTTCAGGGGCCCAGGTCGCTCACATAGGGACTAGATGTGACTGGAGCGGGACTTTGCTGTGGCTTTGTCACAGTTCCAGCCTTCCGACGTTCCCTGTCTGTCTTCCGCTCACATTGGCACGTCGTCCTCTGCGGCGTAGTCGAGGATGGAGCCCACGCCGCGCTGGCGCAGCTCCTGCACCTTATGCTGCAGGGAAGCCTCGTCCTCGCCTGCGGTGAGGGCACGTTGCGTGTGAGCACATTGCATGGCGTGCAGGTGAGGGACCGCATGGCGAAGCAGTGGCTGCCTTGCCTCCTGACGCCCACACGTTGCACCCGCAGCACTGGCAACATGCGCACAGCCAATGACGCGTGTGAAGGCAGGCGTCGAGGCGCTCACCTCCACAGAACTGGTCGAAGAACGTGCGCTTGATGAGTGCCAGCGTGAGCTTCTCGCCCAGCACGCGCCGGGACAGGCTCAGCAGGGTGGGCGCGGCGCTCACGAAGCCTGCACACGCGTGTGGATGATATTCACACGTGTTGTGTGTGTCGTCCTGCCGTGTGGCGCCTCATGCACCGCGCCATTCGCCGTCCCCCATTGCTGGGACAGCACGGAGATAACCAATTGCATCTGTTCTCAGATAAAGAGAGCTGCAGGCCTCATGCTCGGCGAGTGCGCACTACCGTGCGGTGCCGTCCGGCCGCCCAAGCCCGCGCGACTGACGCATCCCCATCCCCACGGCTGCGCTTCACTTGCCTGGGATAGTGCACGCGGTGAACACAAGCAGCCCCCGCAGTAGCCGTGTGGTGCTCTGGCCCTTGAAGATTAGCTGCGGGCAGGACGCAGCATCCGCGTACATCAGGCGCGACGCCGCACCCTGTCTGACTCCCCACAGAGAGCTCTGTGCTTGCAGGGGCGCACCTCGTGGTCCTCAAAGCCCATCGCCGTGCTGGTTGCGCTGGGAAGCGCCGCGCTGTGCAACTGCTGCCGGTCGTGGGACAGATGGCGGACGATGATCAGCGGGGAGTCGTCCCGCGCTCCTCCTCCTGCTCCTCCTCGCGCGAAGCCAATCCCGCTGAAGAGAGCCTGCTCATCCCCGAGCGTGGGCAGGCGGCGCAGCAGCGTGGACAGCGCTGCAGCTCGCTCAGCGGACCGAAGCGCCCGACCTGCCAGGTGCGCCATCTGCTGAAGGGTGCAGCAGCTGCTCCACGGCCAGAGCTGCACCCGTAAGCTCTGCTAACACGTTCGTGTGTGGAAGCAATTGCATGGCACACGCGGGCAAGGGCCGCCACATCACACCCCACCGCGAGACCGTGACCACGTCCTGGCGAAAGCCCAAAAGAATAGCACAGAGAACGACTGGACAAGCTGCTGGACAGATATAAATCAAACAATTGCCGGCGACGACGGCGGCGGCGCCTGCTTTTCTCCTTCCTGTGCCACCGGCTGCCGTTGCTTCCGCTGGCCGCCCCCCGCCTTCGCCCCCGCCCTCCCCTTCTCATCACTCGCCCCTGCAGCTGCCCGCTTTGCAGCGGCAGCAGCTGCAGGTGCGGCAGGTGTGACGCCATCGGCACTCCGCTTGGCAACCGGCGCGGCGCGGGTGCGGGTGCGAGGGCGGGCACGGACATCACCACCTTTGCCACCGCTCCCAGGAAATGGCGCCACGGGCAGCGCGGGCGGTGGAAGGAGAGGAAGGGCAGGAAGGGCGTCGTACATGGCCAGCACACGGCAACAGGCGCTCTGTAGCGAGGGCATCTGTGCCGCCGCCCCCACACCCTTAGCTTCCGCCCCCACCCCCACGCCCACTCCCACGCCTTCCCCGCCCTCCCCCATGCCCTCGACCAAGCCCTCGTGCAAGCCCTCATCGCCCTCCTCCTCGAGCACGCACACCATGTCGTGGTCCTGCAGGAGCACCTGGCACAGCGTCAGCGCCTGCGCCGGCTCGGGCAGCAGCCGCTGCAGCCGCAGCACCGCCGGCGCGCCGCCCGTGGCCGCGTAGCACAGCACCAGCCGCCGCTGCTGCTCCACGTTGAGCCGGACCCAGTGCCGCGCCACGTGGCGCTGGTGGGTGTCCAGCCAGTGACGGCTGGGCTGGTGGTTGAGCGCGGCAAAGCTCTGGACCACCTGGAGCAGCTCGCAGACTGCCCACCCGCCTCGTTCCTCCTCCTCCTCCTCCTTTGTTTCCCCTTGCGCCTCCCATTGCCCACTGCCTTCTCCTCTGCTGCCATCCCTCGCCTGTGCCGTTGCTTCCCTCGCCGTGGCGACCCCGCCGGCACCCCTGCTACTGCTGCCTCCTTGCTCAGTCGCCCATGCCGCTTGCGTCCCCCTTGGCAGTACGTCCTGCTGCTGCTGCTGCTGCTGCTGCTGCTGCTGCTGCTCCACGGCGCCATGCCCATGCCGGCTGGCTCCTGATGATGCGCCCTGCTGCACCTCTCCTCCACCTTTTGATGCGTCCTGGCTATGCGGGTCGTCAGCAGCAATTGCTGGCAGCATGTCGTGGTGCTGCCCAGTGAGCAGTGCCAGGGAGGCGGCCTCGGCGTGCTGCAGCAGGCCCCGCTGCAGGTGCCCAAACAGGAAGCGCTGGCGGCCAGGCAGCAGCCAGGGGATGGCGCCCAGGGCGTTGGCGAGGTGCTGGTGCTTGAGCGCATGAGGGTGGTGGGGATGGTGGGGGTTGGGGTAGGGGTGTGGCGGTTGCTGGAACGCCGGGTGGGGGGCATTGGGTGAGAGGTGGCCGCCTCGCTGCTGCTGATACTGCTGCTGCTGGTACTGGGAGTGCTGCTGCTGCTGCTGCTGCTGCTGCTGGGAGTATTGATGCTGCTGCTGCTGATACTGTTGCTGCTGTGTGGGCTGCTGCTGCTGATACTGATGCAGCGAATGTGCTGCGGCGGCGGCCCCCTCCTGCAAAAGCACACCTCCAGCCTGGCGCAGGGTGCCATCGAGGGAGGTGGCAGTGGTGCTGGTGGTGGCGGTGGTGGTGGTGGCGGGAGCGGGACCGGGAGCAGCAGTGGAGGCGTGGAGGGAGGTGGCAAGGGAGGCGGTGGTGGTGGTGGTGGTGTTGGGAGCAGACGGGCCGCCTGCCCCCAGGACGTGCTGCAGCATGAGGCTGATGACGCGCGGCGACAGGGTTTGGTGCATGCGCGCCAAGCCCCACATGATGTGCGCCACCTCACGGGTGCTGTACCAGTCCATCCTGCACACACAGTGCAGCACACGCACACATGCAAAGAACTCTTGTGACGGCTGCAGCATCATGAAACCTGTCGTGAACGCCATGAAATGACGATGAAGATGATGCGCGGAGCAAAAGCAAACACCATGGAGGTGATCAGCCCAGCCTCCCCACCCAGCCTCAGCCGTCTGTCCCATCTCAGCCTGGCAGCAGTCATAGCGTCCAGACTCGCCTATGCAAGAAGTTGTCACGTGGGGTGCGGGTGCAGGCTCTGGTGAGCTCGGTACACGGTGCACGGTGCACAGCACCTGGCAATACGCAAGCCTGACCACAGCCTGACCACACACATTCACATTGGGCATGCAAATCCTGGCGCACGCCCCTCACCTGTGCACCAGGTGTGCCTTGAGCGCCCTCAGCCACGAGGCGGGTGGTGCTGCACCCAACCGCGCCAGCGCCCCCACCAGGCACGCCACCTGGGAGGCTGTGTAGTGGGGAAGGCGCAGGGTGCTGGTGGACAGGGCCACGGGCAGCAGCGCATCAGAGGGCTTGTGGCCTGCACGGTTCGCGCACACATGCGCGCGCAGGAAACAGCCTTGGAACAACTGATCGGACCAGCCAGGACCAATTGAATTGAACCTGTGTTGCCCAGGTTCGTTGCGCCTTGTAGGCGCACAAACAGATGGAACCCAGCACCCAGAGTGATTTGGTGCCTCCAAGCGGAACAGATGTCATGCAGCTGAGCCCACAGGCTGCGCATACAGTAGTCAAGCAGGTCCTGCTGTGCACCCAAGGGCGCTCACCCAGGCTTTGCTTGGCGAGGCCTGCCTGTCGATCTTTTGTAACGGCTGCAGCGTCATGACACCAGGTGTCGTGAACGCCATGCAATGATGATGATGATGATGATGATGATGATGACTCACCCAGGCGTGCGGCGGCCCACAGCGCGCTGGCCAGGTCCTGCGGGGCCGCCTCCCACGCGCAACGCACCACCACCTCGAGCAACGCGTCCAGCACCTGCATGGCGAGGCGTTTAGGGTAGGGTTAGGGTTAGGGCTTGGGCTAGGGCTCAGACCCTGACCTCACCATCCTGCTGCGCGCCCTGCCTGCTGTGACCGTGCTGCCTTCTCAAACGTGACGGAGAAGGCACAGGGGCCTGAGCAGGCGCCCTGCCCCATTTCTTAGCACCTGATTCCGCCCGTCCATACATTGCGCCCGTATACATGTGCGCCTACCTCTGCCCCAGGGTTGTGCTGCAGCCTGGCCAGTGCCTGCAGCGCCAGGGAAGCGTCCATGCTGTTTAGAGCGCTGCCAGCGCCGCGCGGCCGCTGCTGCCCGGCACCACCCTCACCCTGCCTCCCACGACCATCAGCCTCTATGCTGTTTACACCCTGCTGCTGCTGATGCTGCTGCGGGTGTTGTTGCTGCTGTTGCTGCCACCCGCCCTCGCCCTCACCCTGCCTTCCCCTCCCCAGCCCATCGTCCCTGCGCACACCCTGCTGCTGCTGCGCCGCCCCACCATGACTGCCATGACTTCCCTGCGCCTCACCCCGCTCCACCCGCGCTCCCTCTCCCTCCTCCTCCTGCTGCTGCTGCTGTACTCGCCGCCACTGCCGCCCTGCAGGCCCTGCACCCCCCACGCGCCCGCCGTCGTGACCAGGTGGTGCCTGCACCCGACCCTGCCAGGCGGGCAGCAGCGCCCGGCACATGCCCTCCACCCACCCTTCGGGCACGGGCCACGATGCCGACGCCGCCGCCCACAGAACCATGCTCGCGTTGCGTGGGCTCAGCTGCCGTGACCTCACGCTAAACGTGCCCTGGTGCCCCTCCTGCTGCTGCTGTGCGTGCGGCATGCCTGCGCCTGTGCCCGCGCCGTTCCTGCTGCCGGCTACGTGCGGCGTGGTGGGTGGGCGGGTTGGAGGCAGGCCCCCCGCCGCAGCATCCAGCAACGCAGCGAGCACCTGTGCCGGGCTTTGCCCCGTCGCCTCTTCTGGCAACATGTCCGACAGCTGGCGAGGAGGTGCGCTGTGGGACGCTGGGGCGGTGGAGGCGGCGTGGCTGCTGCTTCCTGACTGCTGCTGTTGCTGCTGGTGCTGTTGTTGCTGTTGCTGCTGGTGGAGGTGCTGGTTGGTGTGTAGGGGAGCGTGGTGTTGGTGGTGTGGGGCGTGGTGTAGAGGGTGGAAGTGCAGCGTGGACAGAGCCCACAGCGCGTGCGTGAGGTCCAGGGGCTGCAGCGTGCCAGTGGAGCACCGTGTGCCTAGCTCGTGGAGGACGGCGTCGAGCGCGTCGTCACCTGCGGCACGTGGTGGTGGTGGTAGGGGTGGCAGGGTGGTGGTAGGGGTGGCAGGGCCATCCCTGCTGCATACTGTGGCACTAGCGTCAAAGTGCTGGTGCTGCGGGCGCCCGTGCGCACACATCTGCACAGTCCTTTGTGGTCGCTGTCGCACGCGGCTGTTTGCATTGCGGGGCACCAGGCATGCTCTGAAGAATCTCATCTTAAAAGGATACCTGCAGACGAAAACAAACTAGCTGATTGTTAGCTAACTGGTGTTTACCTGGGTGGCATCCCATCTTGGCCAGCGCCCACATGCAGTTGGTGAGCTCCTGGTGCTTGAGCGCGGCGCGGCGCTGCAGCACCTGCCGCCAGGTGGCCAGCAGCCAGCGCCGGTCGCCCGGCACGTGGCCTGACTTGGCCAGGGCGCACAGGGTCATGGTGAGCTCCTGCGAGGAGAAAGGGCAGGCCAGGCGGACGAGAGGGGCTGGCGTGGCACGCCATGCCCATACAGCGAACGGTGCCGACCAGGCAGCCAGCGAACACAAACACAAGCGAGGTGCGGGGAGCAGGAGTGGCAGAGGGGAAGCACACCGGCTGTGGCAACGGCTGAGGACACTCTGCAGCTGCACCATGCTTACCCAGCAGGCCTTGCTAGCCATGCACAGTAGCGTTTGAAGCGCATGCAGTGCGCACACGTGAACACCTCGTGCACCGCGCACCTGTGCGTTGAGTGCGTCGGGGCGCGTGCGTCCCACCAGCAGCTGCACGAAGCGGCGGCTGAGCACGCCCATGCGCCCCAGGCCGCACACCGTGTTGCTCAGCTCCCGCGGGCCCATGCTGCGAGGTGTGCCAAGGCACGCCCACGACACGCTCTGCCCACCAACTCACGTGCCTGCCGCCTCTGCTGCCCGGCACGGACAGACCACCACCATCATGGGTACCAGTTTGCTGGTTTGCAAGCAACCCAGGCGTGTGAACATGCCCTGCTGGGTGAGGCAGCACCTGGTGAAGCGTGCTGCGTGTTGCGCACCTGGGCAGTTCCTGCTCAGCAAAGTCCAGGAGCTCCCTCAGGGCGATGCGGAGGTCCTGTGCTTCCGCCTCCATGTTCGTCGCTTGCCGTGGTGGCGCACGGTGCGGTGCCCTGCGGACGGGGCGCGACGGGGCGCAGGCGTCAAGGCGGGAGAGGCGGCGGCGGGACTTTGCACACGGCGTGTGTGGGCCTGTCCTGCGCACCATTGCTGTGGGCCTGTCATGTTGCCTTGTCCTTCGCCCGCCAAGTGCTGCGCCATGCGCGTGGCCAGCGCCGCCGTGTTGATGCCGTTGAAGCGGTGCGAGCAGTCGACGAACACCTGGAAGGCCTCCTGCCAGGTGCGGCTGGCACGGATGCGGCGGGTGATGGCCACCTGGTGCTGCTGCTGCTGTTGCTGCTGCTGCTGTACCTGCTGCTGCTGCTGCTGCTGCCTCTGCGACGCCCTTCCGGAGTCTGTGTCCATCCGCCCACGATCGAGCGAAACTGTCTCCAGCGGTGGGATCCGCACGGCGGCGAGCTGCTCATCGTGCACCACGACGGGCATTGGGCGAGCCACCACGCGGCAGCGCACATCCACGCTGCGGACGCGCGTCCGGGAGAGGGGCACCTTTTGCGCCTTCATCCTCTGAAATCTCCCTGCCGGCGAGCTGCGCGAGGAGGGGCGAACTAGCTGTCCGGCGGCATCGCTCTCGTCCCGCGGGTCTGCAGGGGCCGGCGTGGGAGGCTGCACGATTTTTGCAATGGAATCAGGGTCTACCGACTCGTGGGCGCGACAAGCGCACCCAGAGAAGCCAGAGAAGGGAGCGCCCAATGCTCGTGAACGTGAGAGGCGTCAGGGGTGCGCACTTGGGAAGCAGCAGAGGGCACCTGCAGCGCCTGCACGCCGCGCGTGTGGCCAGCATGGCCCCCGGCACGCGTTCACAGCCCGTGTTCCGCTTCGGCGTCATCAGCGACATCCAGGTACGTGCTGCTGCCATGCCAGCGCCAATGAGCTTGCCTGCAGCCTGCAGCGCTGGACTCACGGCTCTGAGCGCGCCTCACGCGTGGTTCGATTCTGGGTTGGGAGGAGCGTGATGGGGCGCCAGGCCTGAGTAGGGGCGTGACAGTGCCGGGAGGCAGGGTCTGGAGCGGGCCCACCGCCGTGTTCAGGAGGCGCGCCAGGCGTGGGGCCTGCACGTCGTGCCCAACGCGCCAGAGGCATGTAGGGCGTGCCATCTATGCCCCCCACCGTGCAGCACGCCGACATCCCGGACGGTCACTCGTTTAACGGGGTGCCCCGGTTCTACCGGAACGCAAAGGCAGGTGGCGCTCGCTCTTTTGTGACCGTTCCGGTGCGGGATGCGTTGGGTGCACCTGAGCACCTGGTTAGAGCACCGTGTGTACCACCGTGACGCACCACGCAGGTGGCGCTGCGGCGGGCGGTGGCGGCCTGGAAGCAGCAAGGCAACATTGACTTTGCGGTGCACTTTGGCGACATCATTGATGGCTTCCAGGTGTGTGATGCGCCACGGCAGCCCCACGCCACGCGTGCCAGCAGTGCGGCAAGCAGCAGTGTGCGCCATCTTGCTGCTCTGATGCTTGAACCGAGTGCGTGCATGCTGGCGTGCAGCCCAAGGAGCACTCTGCCGAGGTGCTTGACGGCTTGCTGGACGACTTTGACCAACTGGGACGACCCGTCTACCACATGTGCGCAACGGGCCCTAACTAGGCAACAGGGCAGAGTGATCAAAGTGCCCTCCTGCCTCACGGCAACGTGGGCGTCAGGGGCCAATCTCCCTGCGCCTGCTTGGAGAGGGCGTTGGGTTGGGCAGCAAGATGCACCATTGTGGTGTCCACGTGCGTGCGTGCATGTGTGCGTGCAGGCTGGGCAACCACTGCCTGTACAACCTGCCCCGCCACCACCTCAACCAGAAGTGAGGCGCAGCTTGGCATTGCAGTCTGGCGTTGCCAATGTGGGCAGAAGGTTTCCTGCGCTGCGATCGTGAGCGACGTGCATGTGCACCCGCAAACACGCATGCCAGCTGTTAACCTGCCCATTGTCCACATCCTGCCGCAGGCTGGGCATCCACAAGCTCAACAGCGAGGGTCAGACCACGGGCGTGAGCTACTACTCGCTGATGCCCAAGCAAGGGTGGCGCATCGTGGTGATGGACTCCTACGACGTGAGCATCATGGGGTGGCCAGAGACGCACGCGCTGCACCAGCAGGCCAAGCAGCTGCTGCACGACAACAACCCGAATGAGGTGCGGGCGGCATTACCATCACCAACACCATCATACTGCATGGCACTCGTCACAAGGGACTGCCAGGCCTGCTCACTGGGGCATACTCTCATGAGCGCGCACTCCTGTTGGGTGGATCTTTTGTGACGGCTGCAGCATCATGACACCTGTCGTGAACGCCATGCCATGATGATGGTGATGTTGGGCTGAGGCTGAGGCCTGCACGGCGGAGTTCAGGCCCGCCTGTGCTGCTCAGGTTGTGCTCAGGGTGTGGTTGAGTTTCTATCTACACGCACGCATCAGGGCGGAGCGTTGTCGCCGCAGACCTTGGCCACCGTGCGGCGCGTATGTGCTGCGCAGAACAAGAACAGCCCCGAGGGACTGGAGGGCGTGGAGCGGCGCTGGGTGCAGTTTGGCGGCGGGGCGGGGCGGGCGCAGATGGACTGGATCAAGCAGCAGCTCAAGGTGACGCGAGGGTCGCAGCACGCTGCATAGGTTTCACATGCCTGCGCAGCATTTGATTCGGCACGTTACGAGGCGCCAAAGCCAGCGCACACTGTAAAGCCAGGTACAGAAGGTAGCCCTACCATCTCTGAGGTGACCACCTCTGAGCTGACTGTCTCTTGAGCTGACCTTGTCTGTGACCATCAGCTCACTGACTCACCTTGACCTGCCCGAACTCTGTGTGTGTGTGGCGCAGGAGGCAGCCGAGGCCAAGGAGCGGGTCATGGTGTTTGGGCACTTGCCGCTCATGCCCAGCAGCTGCCCCAACCCGTGCTTGCTCTGGAACTACCCGGTGAGGAGAAAGCGAGCTACTGTGGCGCTAGTGTGGAGAGAGGGTAGGGTTGATTGCCGCCGCCGGGGGGCAACACAGCGGCGTAAATGGCTTGCCAGAGACGGCTGTGGTTCGATGGCTGGTGGCGCTGGGGCGGGGGCGCACCTCCGGCAGACAGATGCACGCAAGTGTGCAGTTTGCCGCCAGCTCACGCCAGGAATGCTTGCGTTGCGTGCCATGAGTTGCGTGCGTGCGCAGGAGGTGCTGGACGTGCTGCGTCAGTCGGGCGTGGTGGTGTGCACCATTGCGGGCCACACGCACCAGAATGGCCACGTGCTGGATGAGGCTGGGATCCATCACGTGGTGCTGCCGGCAGTGCTCGAGACACCACCTGGCCGCGACTGCTACGGTCAGTGCGTGGACTTACTGCACGTCTGTCTGACTGCATCCAGCAGGGGTGGCCACTGATCACATGGTTCGGTGTGTTTAGCACTACACCTGCTCCATTCTACATCTGGCACTGGGGCTTCGTTGGTGCTGGTGGATGGTGCTTGTGAATATCCCGCCTGACGCCACTATGGATCCACCTTGCCCTTGTGCAGGAGAGCTGTCAGTCTTCGACGACAGGCTTGAGCTCCAAGGTGTGGACACCATGATGAGCTTGACGCTGCCCGTGCTGCCGGTGGGCGCGCAATCGGGCCTGGTGGCGGCGCTCGCCGCGAACCTCGCAGCTTCCGCGAAGATCTGAGTCGCCTTGCCGCGCGCCGTGGTCGGTATTGTTCACCGCTACTTGCTTTCGGACGCTCGGCTTTCGATAGTCTATTCGCATTCATGCATTCGCCTGCGTGTGCTCCTTTCTTGCTGCCCGCCGCCGCCGCCGCCGCCGGCCGCGTCGCGCGGATCGGCGATAGTTCACCGTCGCCTGCTCCAAGGACTTATCCCCTTAAATATTCGGGTGCGGCTCACAAGCGAACAGGAGTGCAAGCCGCGGATCGGTCTATCGCCGGGCACGCGCGACCTTCGATGCTCGTGCTCGTGCTCACCCTTGCGATCTCCTTAAGCTCGACATGCTCCGCATCCACAGCGCCCCACGCGCAAGCGCTGCAGGCGCTGCTGCAGGCCGAGAGCACGGCGCGCACGCTCCGCCAGCAGTGGCGGGACCCGCCGCTCGATCATCGCCTGCTCAAGTCCCACGCGGAGCACCGCCCGGTGCCTCGCTTCAAGCCGCAGCATCTCAGCCTGCAGTGGGCGCTGGGGCACGGCAGCAGCAGCAACGGTGGCTCATGCAACAGCACCAGCGGCAGCGCGCATGAGGGTTGCGTGACCTACGCGGAGTACGTCCTCGGCTTGCTGTGCCAAGGTGCGGTAACGGTGGGGAATGTTTTGGCTATGGGTGCTATGGGGCACCTGTGCTTGTTCTCTCACCACTCGTGTTCCATGGCTTGCTCCTTCGACCGCCCTGTGCTTGCTGCCGCCCCTGCACAGCGCCGCACAACCTGGCCGTTGACACCGAGCTGGCCGTGACCCACACCATGGCGGCACTGTGGCGCGCCTCCCCCGCCTGCGCCCTCATGGGTCAGGCGCCTAACCAGGCGGGCCATTGCGGCAACGGCACCAGGGCACGGGGAGGGGCACGGGGCGCGGGCGCCGGTGGGGAGCTCACGCACAAGCGCGGGCTCAAGCAGAACGTCATCGTCCCAGGTGTGTGGTGAGGGCGAGGGTGGTCTCACCCTTGCAGCTGGCAAGCCGATGAAGCACTAGGGTGTTGGCCAGCTTGTACACATGCGCACGGTCACCAACCAACACAGAATTCATCTGTGTATCTGCGCAGGCAACCCACTGGACCGCACCTTCAACGTGAGTACAATATCACCGCGAGGTGATATTCCAGATGCCGCTCCTGTGCCTGCTTGCCAAGCGCAATGCCAATGATGTCACACCCAGTGAGTACCGTACAGGTGCGCAGCGTTGTCATGGTGATGCCCGTCCCATGCCGAACAACTACAGGGGTACGCGTCAGACTTTGACATTCTGGCGCTGCTCACCGTGGCGCTCAACTTCAACCAGGACCCCGCCTTTGCTGGACGCAGTGAGTACTTACTAGCAAAGTGTGGAGCGGCGCACTATGCGCATAACGACATGCAACGTTGGAGCGCACTGCTGTTACGTGCCTCAGTTCAGCAGCTGCTGGGCTGGAGTGAGCTTGCGTCTGTGTGTGCGCACGCGTGTGGAGCTCTATGCGCTTCGGCCCGGGAGGTGCTGTGTATCGATACTGCACCTCATCAGCCTGCGCATTAGCCAGCATCACGGTGGCAAGCACATGCAGCGGCGTGGCTGGTGAACGGTACACCCTGCCCACACGCCGGCTGCTGTGTGCTCGCTTGCTTGGATTGCTTGTGCAGCCAACTCTACCAACTCGGCGCGTGTCCAGACGTTCAAGGGCGGCCGCTTCCCCTTTGGCGTCAACTTTGCCGTCACAAACACCTTTGGCGGCAAGACCAAGGGACTCATGGTGCGGCTACTAGGAGGGCGCTGTCTCGGGCAGGCATGGCGCGGCGCATGCATTTGCCCATGCATTGCCCACGCGCTAGCATTGCTGCCACACGCAATGGCCGCCGAACAGCAGTAGTGATGCTGGTGCGCCCACGGCAAGCATGGGGCGACATGCACTGTGTGCTGTGCTCTGCCTGCAGGACTTCACGGCCAAGAGCAACCGCATCGCCGCCCTGGCTGACGGCTCCAGCGACGCAAGGTGCGGTGCAGTGTATTCTGAGATGCTGCACGCCTGCAGTGCCTTTCCTGCCTGCCCGTGTGTGGCAGCATGCAGCCCGCAGCCAGGCACTGCTTCGTTCATCGCACTGCATCAAGCACTGCATCCTGAGTCACCACCTCCTTGTCGTCTCGCAGGGGCATTGCCTTCCCTGCCGTGGGCGACATTCAGGTGGTGCAGGGCATCATCTCAAGCGCCCTCTCACAGGTATGTTTGAGTGCAGCAGTATGTGCAGTGCGTGCGCCGGCAGCAGTATG
>QAXK01002401.1:0-21214 GCA_004335735.1 Chlorella sp. KRBP | reverse complement strand
CCCAGCCCCCGCCCCCGCCCCCGCCCAGACCCAGACCACGCACCGGAAGAGCGCCAGCGCCATCTGCGACATTAAGAACATGTAGGCGAGGAAGATGAAGAACCTGCCCGCAGATGGCGCCATGCCCGTGATCCCTGCAAGGCGCATGCGTGGCTCAAGCGTTAGGGTTAGGGTAGGCAGCAGCGTGGGCAGGCAATCAGTGTGCATGATGCTTCCCCGCCAACACGAAATCGAATGATCAACACGAAATGTGCTGCTCAGAGCCAGTTTTGGCACTGGCGCTGCGGCGCAGACAAAGCCAGCAGTCAGTCCACAGCAGGGCGTGTGCCGACATTCGCATCTGTTTGGGCGCATCGGCGGCAGGGCTTGTAGCCCAAATGTGCATGCAAGCGCGGCGGACTCACAGTAGACGAGGCTGCTCCAGAGCAGGGCGTCCAGCATGCTGAAGGGGATGCGCAGGATGACGGGCGGGATGGTGTAGCACCTGCACGCACGTCCACACCACCACTCAACTGCCCCGGCTCAAGGAATGGAACAGCAGCAACTCTGTGCCCTACCCAATCTGTGCTTGACCCAATCTGTGCCCGACCGAATCTGTGCCTGACCCGCTTGTCTTTGTAAGCCCCACTCCCGCTGCCACCAGGTCCACCCTCCTGAGCACTTTCGAGCTCTCCACGCCCCCATGAGACGTGGGAGCCCCCACTTGCCAGGGCAAGGTGCAGCAGCATGATGCTTCCCAATCTACCCGCTTATACACCCAAACAGCCGCCCCGGCTGAAGGCATGCAACCGCAACAACGACAGCACCGTATGATGGTGATGCCAGCTCGTTTACGCACCAGGCGGGGAAGAAGTTGGCGTTTCGCTGCTTGAAGAAGACGCGCAGGCCAGAGATCCTGCGCGGTCACGCCGTTAATAAAGGGCACCAGATAGTGCCGCCGTCACGCGAGCGCTGGAGCCACCACATTGCATGCCATCAGTCAGGGACCGGTGGGGACTGGCCATGAGCTTTTCGGTGGGCAGGCTTTACATCCGGTGCAGCTTTGCATCGGTGCAGCCATTCCTAACAGGCTCAGGCTACCCAGGGATAGGCAGAGCCAGGCATCAACCTGGGGGCAGCCCAGGGTTGTGTGCGTGCTGATGATTATCTATGCTCATCTGCTTGCCATAGATGGCCGCGCCAGATGTAAAGCCAGCCACACTCACAGGATGCTCATCTCCACGTAGCCGTTGAAGAGCGAGTGGGTGATGGAGTAGAACTGGCACGCTGCGCGGCAGCACAGCACGCGCACCAAGGCGGCGGCATGCACTGTGAGCAGGTTCGACTTGCCGCAAGGCAGACCAACGCTGTTGCTGCCTTACCGTCCAGCTGCCACCACATAAAAGGTGCCACCACAAAAAGGTGCGCCAGAGCCAGGTGGCCAAGGCTAGGTGGGTCTAAGGTGATCTGGTCAAGGCGTTGGTGGTCAATGCTAGGTGGTCAAGGTGGTCAAGGCCGGTGGTGGTCTTAAGGCACGCACCGAGGTACAGCGCTCCGTCCTGGATGGTGGCGTGCCCCATGCGCCCCTTGACAAAGAGCGTGCTGAAGATGATGCCCACCACCAGCGCCTGGAAGGTCTTGAAGCCCCACAGGAAGCCCAGACGCGTCATGAGCACGTAGTCACGGATGATGTTGATCTGCATCCAGTCAGTTGACACCAGGGACCCCATCGACGGCGTGCGTTTGCTGCTGCCCGTGCGGAAGAGCTCTGCCAATGTGATCTGCGGTACAAGCAGTGGACTGCTAGGTGCCAGGACCGAGGCAAGTGGATTAGGCAAGTGGAGCCAGTTGCTGCGGCTCAAGAGCAGCGCGGTCCTACCACTAGCCCTCCCTACCTCCCCCTCTGCCGCTGCCCCCTCCTGCCCTCCCTGCCAACACCACCCTCACGCCAACACCAATCACCTTGAGCATGGGCCACTTGGGCAGCGCGTAGGGCGTGCGCGTGAGTGGGTCCGCCGGCCAGCTGTCGCTGCTGATCAATGGCGGCTTGGCCGCGCCCCCCGAGGCCGCGCTGCTCGTCGAGCTGCCAGCGGCCTTGGCGCCGTTCGCGACGGGCGTGCCGTCCGGCGACCCGTGCGCCGCCTTGGCGCCTGTGACCTTGATGGTGAGGTCCGACGCGTGGGTGAGGTCGTGCGAGCGCTGGCGGCCCAACGACGAGTCCTCGAAGGCCCGGACCATGTCGGCGACAGGCACGTAGGCGTAGGGCGTGGGGCGCTTCCAGTACAGGCCCTGGTCCTTGCGCGACGTCACCTCCTGCGTCCAGTAGAGGCAGCAAGTCGTGCGCGGTGGGTTATAGTCGGCGAGCGCGAGCGCGGGGTAGCTTCGTCCCGGGGAGCCCCAGGCGCGGGTGACTGACACGATGGCGGACGGTCGCCCCAACCCTAGCCGCCACCCGACCGCGCACCTGCAGGAAGTCGGCGATGCCCTTGCGTGCGGGCGGCTCAAAGCCCAGCGAAGAGAAGAAGGGCACCACCTGCAGCCAGCACCAAAGCACGTGTCACCGCCAAAGCACGTGCTGTTGTTGCATGCCTGCAGCCGGGGCGGCTGTTCGGGTTAAGCGGGCAAATGAAGCATCAAGAAGCATCATGCAAAAGCTTCCCTCAAGCATCACGAGCTGTGGACGGTGCTGTGGGCGCGGTACGCGCTTGCCGCAAGGCGCTAGTAACGTCTAAAAGCAGCCAGCAGCCAGCGCATCACAGCAGTGTCGCCCTCACCGCCCTAACACCGGGGTGCGCTGTTGTCGCAAGGCGCTGGTGAAAGCAGCCGGCGCATCAAAGCACAGTCGCCCTCACCTGCCCCACCGGCCCGTGGTAAACAACCATGCCGTCCGACAGCAGCATGACGTCGTCGAACAGGTCCAGCACCTCGGGCGGCGGCTGCAGCAGCGCCACCAGCACCGTGGCCTGCTGCTCGTGCGCAATGTTACGCAGGTTCTGGGTGATGACGCGCGTGGTGCTGGCGTCCAGGCCCGTGGAGATCTCGTCCATCATGAGCACAGGGTGAGGCCCCACCAAGAACTCGCCTGCAGGTACACGCAGGTACCCGCATTGTAGGTGCACACAATGTAGCACTGTAGGTGCAATGCTGCAATGTAGGCGCACACACGCAGGTACCCGCAGTGCAGCGCTGTAGCGCAATGCTGCAGTGCAGGCGCAAACGCGTAGGTACCCGCATTGTAGGTGCACACAATGTAGCACTGTAGGCGCCCGCAATGTGGTGCACACGCGTCCGTACCCGAATGACACTGACAGCAATGGCGCGGCAGTAGGACACCTGCTTCGCTGCTGCGCCCAAAAGACCCCGCCACAAAAACAAAAGCACGACCCTGGTGAACATGAGCGGCAGAGCACGCATGCACCGCACCATGTGCATGGCCAACAGGTGCGTGGCGCGCACCACCCACCCACCCGTCGTGACGCGTTTGCGCTGTCCTCCGCTGACGCCCCGCAGCATCTGCCCGCCAATGACCGTGTCGGCGCAGATGTTGAGGTCCAGCAGCTTGAGCTGAGCCTCGGTGCGCAGGCTGTGCGCGCCACCCTCGACAGCCGTGGCACGCATGTAGGCGTCAATCACGGGGTCGGGCGTGATGCCAGCGGCCTTCTCACGCGCCTTGAGCTCACGCAGCAGCTCTGCGTGTTGTGTGGGGCAACAGTTGTATGTGTGTGGTTTTCACATCTGTTGGGGCGCTTCAGTGGCGTATCAGATGTCCCGCAGCACAAGGCATTCAGTATGTGCGACTGTGAGTGTGTCTTATGGGCAGGTGGGTGGGTGGGTGGCATGTAAGCGTCGATCACGGGATCCGACCGCCTTCTCACGCGCCTTGAGCTCACGCAGCAGCTCTGCGTGTGTGGTGGTGTGGTGCGGTGGGGAGCGGTGCAGCACGCTCAGCACACGCAGCGTGCAGACGCTTCCCGCAGCAGGTGCGTGGTCCATCAGACGTCACGTGCTGCTCTCAGCCGGGGTAGCGCCACAGGAATCCTCAGCAGCAGCTGTCCGGTCAACTCATGCACTCCTCTTCGTCTTTCGCAGTGACCTGCCTGCTATGCCAAGCAGCCATGCCCGGCTGAGGGGTATGCAACGAAACGAAACTCCTCAGCCAGTCAGGTGCCATCATCACTCACCGTGCGCAGTGCCGGTGCCCAGGCAGGCGGCGGCAAAGTCAAACGTCTCCCTGACGGTGAGCTCTCCGAGGTGGTTATCCACCTGCTCCACCATGCTCGCCGTACGCCGCACCTGCACACGACGCCCGCACACACACCGCCACAAGCTGATGACAGAGCTCCACACTTCAACATCTCCAGCAGCTCCAGCTACAGGCTTGCTGCAGCGCAGCCTGCTGGACAGGCAGCGATGTGCAACGAAGCTGTCGCCCAAGTCGCACTGGAACCTGCTTTCCATTGCGCATGATGGTCCCCTAGTCAGGTGCCCACACCACACCCCACCTCACCCCACCGCACCTGGAACCTGTCCAGCTGCTCCCCGTTGTATGTGATGGTCCCCTAGTCACGTGCCCACACCCCACCTCATCCCACCGCACCTGGAACCTGTCCAGCTGCTCCCCGTTGTACGTGATAGTCCCCTCCAGGCCCAGGCCCATGAGCCTGGCCTCGTGCTGAGTCAGCGAGCCGGCCAGCAGCTTGAGCAGGGTGCTCTTGCCCGAGCTGGGGGGGCCCAGCAGCAGCGTCAGGCGGCCCTGCAAGCGTACGGGTGTGGAGCGGGTGTGGAGTTAAGACCTGTTTCTGCACCGCAAGGTGTGCGTGCAGCTCTGGCTGTGGCCATGGTGAAAAACTGCCAACTAGTAGTACTGCCGCTGCCACATGACACGGCTCGAAGGCGCGTGTACAGGGTTAGGATGCGCTAATCCTAACCTTAACCCTAACCCTAGCCCAGCTGTACATCAGCGACGCACCGGCTTGAGCACTCCGCTGACGTTGCTGAGCACGCTGAAGGGCCTGGTCTCAGGCTCCCAGAGGCGGGCCAGGCGCAGGATCGCCTCCACCTTGCCGCGGAAGAAGTTGAGCACCGATGGCATGGCTGCGGGCACACATAGGGCGTAGTATAGGGCATAGGGCATAGGGCGCACATAGCCCATAGGGCGCACATAGCCCATAGGGCGGGTGTATTTATCACCATCATCTTTGCATGGCGTTCACGACTTGTGTCATGATGCTGGAGCCGTCACAAAAGATCACGAAAGAATGGCACACACTGGAGTGCCAAAATGCATCAGGAGCGGTGCTGCATGCAGGTGCCCCCACACGCCTCAGTGCACGCAGTGAAAGCAGGACAGCCTTCGGTGGGGAAGGCTTGCCTGAGCGGCTGCAGCTGGTTGCTGCCTGATACTGGAGTTGCTGCAGTTCACAGTGCTGCGTGGCGAGAGCCTCTCACCTCGTGTGCCCACCATGACCTTGGCGTTGACGCTGACGCCCTGGAAGCGCACCTCCACCTGGGGAAACGCCATGCCGACCCTGCACGAGGGCAGACGGGGCGCACGAGGGCAGGCGGGGCGCACACAGCTCTCCTCAGCACTCTGCCAAACCATGCCAAACCACAGGGTGCAGTCAAACTGTGCTTGTTCACCAGCTGCCCCAGCTCCTGGCTGAGAGAGCTGCACTGTTCTGCACTGTTGCTGCCCACCCTGATGCCACCAGCTCCTTCTAAGGCTATCTGTATCTGTCCACCCTTGGGCTACACCAGAGACAGCTCCCTTGTGCTGCATCAGAGACAGCCTCCTTGTGCTACACCAGAGCCAGCTCCCTTGGGCTACACCAGAGACAGCCCCCTTGTGCTACATCAGAGTGCCGCCTCACCGCTCCAGGCGCTGCCTGATGGCCCTGAGCAGCGGACCGTTGTCCTGGTACCCCGTGCGCATGGCGTGCTCCACAAGCAACCTGCAGGCATGGGCGCACAAAGCAACGCAAGGCCGTCATGCAGCCCCTTGTGAGACGTGCGTCATGCACCCCCGCGTGCGTCATGCAGCCCAATGTTGCTGCAGCACACGATGGTGAATGGGCCCCCAGTGCTTGCCCTCCTGCTGGCCCACACCCACCGTGCGTCCTCCATCTGCGTATCTGTGTTATCTGCTTGCTGTGTGTATCTTCTTGACATGGCTGTACCAGATGTAAAGCTCAGCTCAGCACACGCACACCTGCGTCCCTCCATCTGCGTAGGTGTGTGTTATCTGCTTGCTGTGTGTATCTTCTTGCCAGACATGGCTGTACCAGATGTAAAGCTGCAGCACACACACACCTGCGTCCCTCCTTTGCGTCCTTTGCGTGCAGCGCCTCTAGCTGCAGCTTGAGCGTCTCCTTGGCCGTGGCGCCGTACTCTGCCTCCTGCAGCGCGCCCCAGCTGGCCACCAGAGGCAGCGTCAGCTCCATGGAGCCGCGCCCCTCGTTGTGCGCCAGGATGGCCCGCACGTGCTTGGCCGCCACCTCCTCCTCCTCGCGCGCTTCGTCCAAGGTCTGCTCGCCATGCCTGCAGCGCCGGGCAGCGCAGACATGAACAGCAGGTAGGTGTAGCAGGGCAGGTGCACCAGCTGGCAGCTCGTGCTCTG
Source organism: Chlorella sp. KRBP (assembly GCA_004335735.1). Classification (NCBI taxonomy): domain Eukaryota; kingdom Viridiplantae; phylum Chlorophyta; class Trebouxiophyceae; order Chlorellales; family Chlorellaceae; genus Chlorella; species Chlorella sp. KRBP. The sequence goes on along the minus strand of QAXK01002401.1, from coordinate 14,619 downwards.
TGAGAGCGTGTGTGGCGTGTGGGAGCGAAAAGGTCCGCTGTACGATGCCGCACAGCGTCAGGGCAGCAGCAGCAGCAGCAGCGGCTGCCTTTTGGGAAAAGCAACCTGAAGCGCACCTGAAGTGGTCGTCGGGGCCCTCAAAGGCGTGTGCCGCCTGCACGAGCCCAGGGGCGACCTGCGCCGCGACGTGCTCCAGGAGCTCCGAGGCCGGGGGCAGGTGCAGGCCTGCGTGCTCCTTGGCATGGTCTGCATCTGGCTGGTCCTGGCCAGCAGCCATACTGCGTCCTGCCGCTGCGCTTGCTGGTGAGCGGCGTCCTGATGCTGATGATGGCCGATGATGAGCGGCAGGTGCGCGGCGAGTCCTCACGCGCAAATCCGCAGCGCGCGAGCTGTGCTGCTGCTGGAGAAGCTACTGATGCTGGCAATGTGCGCGCCGGAGCAGCGTGCGCCTCCTCCTTGCTGGTGTCGGGATGCTTGTGGCGGATGGTGCACAGCGTCGCGCGAGCACCCTAGCGCGCCAGAGTGCGCGTGAATGCGCGCGGCGATGCGTCTATGTGGACTGTGCTATGCACTTGTGCGTTTGCGCTTCGTCGAGTGGCTAAACCTTGGAGACGCAGTGACTAAACCTGGGCGTAAGAGATGGGCCGTAGCCCCAAAGCAAGACTGGACAGACTCCAGAAGCTCCTTATACCATACACTACATCGCATCGCACTGCGGGCGGGATGGCTGGCAGCTGCGGGTCCGTCGGCGGTTGGCCCGTGCCGCTCATGGCTCTGATGCAGCGCGTGGCCCTTCTCCACAGCTGCAGCCCGTCATCAGGATGGCCAGCAGCCCTGCCGCTATGGCCAGCACGCTCCTGCCGGCAGTTTGAGGCACCGCAGCACGCCGATCTGCTCCGAGCGCCGCCGCCGGCGCTGCAGCAGCGCACGCACACGACCTCGGCGCACACCACCCCTGCTGCGACCGCCAGAGCCAAAGGCAGCACCAGCGCTGGCGCCGCGCTGCGCAAACTCGGCCTGGCCGACGTGCAGCACGTCGTGGCGGTCTCCTCCGCAAAGGGAGGCGTGGGCAAGTCCACCACTGCAGGTGAGCCTTGCTGCTGCTGCTCCGATCCGATGGGCGTGCTGCTGGTGCGCTAGACTGGGCTGGCATGCGTGCGTGGGTTGCGTGCGCAGTGAACCTTGCGGTGGCCATGGCGGCGCACCTTGGGCTGCGTGTGGGACTGCTGGACGCCGACATCCACGGGCCTTCCATCGGCAAGATGATGAACCTGAGGGGCAAGCCAGCGGTGCAGCAAGGCAAGGTGCCAATGGCTGGGGTCATTGGGGAAGAAGTGCATTGAGCTGTGGCGGCGCAGGCTCACTGTGATAGTGTTTGCAGCATGAATGTGGGCAGCAGCAGCAGCAGCAAAAAACCAACATGCATGCATGCAAGCACGATTTGGCAACGGCAGCGCAAAACGTTGCGCAAGATGCACGACTGCACGCGCGCACGCCACGCGCAGGCGCCCAACAGCCCCTTTTGCTTCCCAAGGACAACCACCGTGTGCGCACCATGAGCATGGCCTACTTCATGGAGAGCGACGACGCGCCGGCCGTGTGGCGCGGGCCCATGACCAACAGCGCCTTTGACAAGATGGCCTTTGGCACCGCCTGGGGGCCGCTGGACGTTCTGGTGGTGGACCTGCCGCCAGGTCAGTGCTAGCCCTCTCTATCTCGTCAGGCACAGCGCCAGATCAGTGCTAGCCCTCTGTATCTCGCCTGGCGTAAGTGACAGGTCAACGCTAGACCTTCCCCCCATCTTTCTCGTCCGGCGCAAGAGCCAGGTCAGCACGAGCTTCCTCGCCCGCACCATGTATCCCGCAGGCCGTGGAGCAATCCTTGCTGTTATTTGTGTGGTGGTGGTGGTGGTGGTGGTGGTGCGTGCAGGCACGGGTGATGCGCAGATCAACCTGGCGCAGCGCGTGCCGCTCTCTGGCGCCGTCATTGTGTCCACGCCGCAGGACGTGGCGCTCATGGACGCAAAGAGGTGCGCAAGGAGTCTGCTTGCAATGCGTGTGATGGTTTGCATCTGCTTCTGGTTGAGGTGATGTGTTCTGACGTGTCAACGGCGTTCCGAAGCTCCGGTAGGTGCTGCAGGTGCAAGCGCCATGTGTGCAAGCGCTGCCAGGCGTCAAACGTCCATGTGTCCTCGTGGTTGGCCGCTGTTGCCGTGCAGGGGCACGCAGCTGTTCCGGAAGCTGGGCGTGCCCATCCTTGGCATGGTTGAAAACATGAGCTACCACGTATGCAAGTGCGTGGGGACAAGAAACGACAATCTGACGGCGCTGCTTGTCACGTCATCAGCCCTTTCACTTGCGGTAGCCATATCGTTTGTGGCTGGGTGGATGCACGACCTGTGGCCAGGAGAACAGAGCCATGCGGCCCTGTTCCGCCCGCTCATTGCTTTGTCTGCATTGCTGCTGCTGCCGGCTTGTTCAACAGGTCGTGCGGGCACAAGGAGTACACGTTTGGCGAGGGCGGCGTGCAGCGCACTGCGGACGAGTACGGCCTCAAAGTGTTGGCACAGGTGCGGGCAGGACAAGTCATCTCAGTGCCATCTTGGTGCATGGCTGCGGCCCGGCAGGCCACGCCGTTGCGTGGGTGCTCGTCTACTGGGGCCACTTGGACTGTTCCTGCTCTCCATTGACGTTCAATGCATGTTTGCGTGCAGATCCCGTTGGACATCAGCGTCCGTGTGCAGGCGGATGCTGGCGCGCCCATCGTAGTGAGCCACCCGCAGCACGCTTGCGCCGCCGCGTACAGGCAGCTGGCCAGCAACGTGATGGAGGCGCTGCGGGGCCTGCAGGAGCAGGGCAGCCAAGGGCCCGTCATCAGCGTGGAGTGAGAGGCGTACAAGCCCGGGATTTGGATTCCTCAATGCTGTATACTGCTTGCGTTGTCGCGGCGCGTTGATGCAAAGAAGCACATGCCTACCCTACCCTGCCCAGGCCTGCGGCGGCGTGAGTCTGGGTCCCACAGGTCACCGGATTGTCGTGCAGCTGGAGAGCCAAGGTCGTTCGGTCAGCGATGGCGCTTTGCACAACGGCCGGCGTGTGCGGGGGGCCAACATGTCGTGGACAGTGCAGGCATGAGTCACTGGTGAGCTTGAGGCTAGCTCTCCCCCTCCCTCCTTGCTCCTTCCGAATGCAAGACCTCAAAACTCTCGCTCCACGAAGAACGCGAACAGGAGCAACGCCAGTATCAGGAAGGACCAAGACATCAACGCGAAAGCATCTAGTCGCCGCTAGTCGCTGCGACGGAGGAGCCGCAGGATGCCGCCCGCGGTGCACGACACGCGCTACCTTCAGGACGTGGTGGGAGACGCGCTCTCGCGGGGATGCGCGGCGACAGTAGCAGCTCAGCCGAATGATCCCGTCGAGTACCTGGGCCAGTGGCTCCTCAGGTGCGCGCTCTCGCGGAACGGTACGGCAGCATCAGGCGAGGCGAGCGAAGAGCAAGTGCGCGCTGCTCCTACACATGAGCGCAGGTTCGTGAAGAACGCCGAGGTCGTCGGGGAGTTCTCCACGGAGAAGGAGCAGCAGCTGCAGCTGCGCAAGGCCAACTTGGTGAGCTGCCCACTAAGGCCCCGCGCAAAGGAGCAGCAGCAGCAGCAGCAGCGTGCATGCGTCAGCGTGTGATGCAGCACGGGTTCCCAGCAACCAGCATGGCCCTGTCGCGCGGTGGCAGGCGGGCATGCCGCATCAGCGTAGCGCTCCTCGCCAGGCAATGCAGAGGGAGCCAATGCAAAAGCAGCTAGCACACGCAGGCCAAGTGTGGCAGCTACATCACCACCCCACCCCACCCCACCCCACTCCGCTCCACCGCCACCTGCACGCACGTGCAGGAAGCGGCGGCAGAGGCAGCTGCCAAGGCCAAGCAGGAAGCCGAGAAGCGCCGCGAGGCCGTCGTGGCGCTCGTCAACACCCCACCCGACACCGAGCCACGCACCCTCCTCCAGCACGCCGCCGAGCTCATCGTCAAGTTCACCGCCGCCGGCGCCGCCTACGCCGCCGTGGTCGCCGAGCCTGAAGACGCCGACTGGACGCCCCCTGAGGACCCAGAAGACCCTACCGCCCAGGAGTCAGACGATGAAGCCGACCCAGCTCCCCCAGCGCCTCCCGTGGAGGGTGAGGAGGGCGCCGTGCCGGCCGATGGCGAGGCGCCCCCGGCCGACGGAGAGGGCGGGGAGGGCGCGGGTGCGGAGGCGGACGCCGCCGCGGCAGAGGCAGCTAAGAAGAAGCTGCAGCGGCCGCTGGACTACAGCAAGAAGTACCTCAGCTACTTGGCAGCTACCGCTGGGCAGGAGTTCATGCTCACGACTGAGCTGCGGCGGCCGCCGCCGCCACCCGAGGACGACCCTGAGGCCAAGCCGGAGCCCACGCCGCTCACGTTCAAGATCCTGGACGAGCGTCGGCCGATGCTCTACTCGTCCAACGCGTCGTTTGAGCCGAGCGTTAGGTTCTTCAGGGGCTTCCCCAAGATTGGGGCGTACCAAGCGTGCGGCGTGCAGTCGCCGGCGACCGGGGAGTTCAAGGCGGTGATTGCGGCAGACACGCTGTTTCCCGAGGGAGGGGGCCAGGCGCTGTCGCAGGAGGACCAGGACTTCATCTGGCACGTGAGTCGCGCGCTTCTGGGGGTGTTGAGGGGACGATGGCGTTGGCGGCGCGCACGCCCCTATGATCCCCACTGCGGGAGGTGTAGGGGGGGCAGGGCAGCAGTGCCGGTAGGTTTGTGCACGCAGAGCTGCTTACGTGACTGCTCTCCCACCGTTGCGTGTCGTGCGGCTGCAGGTGTCGCGGGCGCTGAGCCAAGCGCTCGACTCGATTGAGACGCGGGCGGCAGCGGAGCTGGAGGGGCGCAGCGGCAAGGAGGCCGTCCAGGCGCTGCAGGCCCGCATCACCACCATCTATCACCCACCGCCGCCAGAGCCTTCAGGTGAGCCTCCAGGTTGAGGTTGTGTCGTGGGTATGGCAAGAGGTGCTCCTGCTAGCGCTCCACACGAACCCGAGCGCACCTCCCAGCAGCTGCTCACGAGCTCGCATCTGCTTCCTTGCACGCGAGCACCGCAGAGGACCAGCCGGCCGAGGGCGCAGCCCCCGCACCCGCCGAGGAGCCCGCCGCACCCGCCGACGGCGACGCGGCGGCGCCCGCCGAGGGCGAGCCTGCCGGCGACGACCCCATCTCGCTCATCAAGTCGGAGATCAAGGACCTAGAGGGCAAGCTCAAGGAGTCGGAGGCGACGCGCGTGTCGGCGACGGCGGCGCTGGAGAAGGCGCAGGGCGCGCTGGACGCGGTCAAGGACACGCTCGGCATGGTGGCGCCCGCGGCGATGGCCGTGCTGCGCAGCACCCGCGTGGTGCCGCAGGCGACGTTCAAGGTGCTGCGCGCGGTGCTGCACGTCCTGGGCAAGGACCCAGAGACGTTCAGCAACTGGAAGCGCGCGTTCCAGTACTTTTCGGCAGAGTTCTTCACCGAGCTCAAGGACTTCAACGCCACGCAGGTGCGTTTGTTGGGGAGGGGGGGGGTCGGTGTGGTGGGGCTGCTGCTGGGGGGACGGAGGGGGTGCCGGGGCGTGCCGGGCGCGCCTGTGGCCAGTGCCTGCCGTTGTGGGCGGCCCCCTGCACCCTCCGGCCCAGTACCAGCGGTGCACCTGGGCAGCACCCGCCACACCATCCATGCTGACCGCCTGTCCGTGCTCCTGCTGCCTCTACCACCGTACGCAGGACCGCGACGTGGAGCAGTGGAAGCGCGCGCGGTGCGCCTACAAGGCGCTGGGCGAGGACGGCGCCAAGAAGCTGGAGGCCGAGATGCCCGACACGCACGTGGGCGTGCTGCTGCTCATGTGGCTCAGGCAGGTGCGCAAGGTGGCGCGCAAGGCGCTGGCGTTCCGCGGCAGCCTCGAGGCCGAGGAGAAGCTGGGCGAGGCCCTGGAGGGCAAGAAGGTGGAGCTGCAGGCGGCGGAGCAGAAGAAGGCAGAGGACGAGGAGGCGGCGCGCAAGGCGGCGGAGGAGGCGGCGGCGGCGGCTGCGGCAGAGGGGGCCGAGGGAGGGGAGGGAGGGGAGGCGCCGGCGGCCGAGGGCGAGGGCGAGTGATGATTGGTCTGCTGTGAGGGGTTGATTTTGGGGGGCAAGGGGGACACGTGCATAGAGTGGGGACACCCGTGCAACCGCACCTGCCGCACGCGCCATTCGTTGACCCGCCGTTTGAACGCGACGTGCGCGGAGAAGAAGCAGAAGCGGGTGCAGCAGCTCAGTGAAAGCATCACGATGCGCCTAGAGCGCTGCCTGTGCTGGTCCAGGAAGGTCCCAACTGTTCGGCGTGTCGAGCCTCGTCCTTGGAATGTGGCGTTGGCGCCCCCAGGCCAGGGGCAACACGCCTCAGGCACGCCAGGCCAATGCTCCCACTGCTGCTGGTGTGGTGCTGCTCAAGGAATCCAAATTCCGCATGCGGGACTTGTACCGCACAAATGAGCGCGCCCCAGCAACGGGACCGCAGAACCAGAAGCTTAGGACACGCTACACGCTATACACACACAGCCTCGCGAGACACTCTCACCCCGCCACCGCGCACGCACGCACGCTCGCTCGTCGTCGCTGTTCCGGTGTTCGTGTGGGCTGGGATTCGAGCGCCCCAGCGCTCCGCGCAATGTCGGCCTCGGCGCTGCTGGCGTCGGCGAGGAGGAGGCCACCGCTCGCGCTCCTGCGCAGCGCGCTGCAGGAGCCGTGGGGCGCGTTGAGCCCACAGCTCCCGTGGACAAGCGGACACAACCAGGTGCCCCTCGGCACGGGAGCAGCCTCAGGGCTCGCGTCCGCGCTCCAGCCGGCACATTCAGGCAGCGCTGACTCCACCCTGGCCAGTTTGGGGGCCAGCCGTGGGCCTTTGGGCAGCGGCGGCTCGGCAACCGGCGGCGCGTTGGCGACAGCAGACCACCACGACGCCCACCAGCTGCAGCAGCGGCGGGACTGCAGGTGGCTTGCGGAGGCGCGCCACGACCTCAAGGCCTCTCCAGCGGCCGGCATGTCTCTCACGCCCGGCGGCCACCTGCCAGGCCTGCACCCGCACGACACGCGTGAGACCCCGGAGAAGGCCATAGAAGTCCGGATGGAGTCGCAGGTCATCTTTGACAGCTGCTGGAGGCGCTTCGAGGACCGATTCCGCCTGCAGGTGAGGGGAACAAGGCGACGAAACCTGACGTCTGGTCGGCATCTCGTCGGCATGCCGCACGGCTGGCGCAAAAGGGTGCCCTCGCCGCCTTGCCGCCAGGAAACGCGGGGATCTTGAGCGCCGCCCTGCTGCCTTGCCTTCTGGCCTGTTTGCGCAGGACGTGCGCGTGCCGAGGGAGGTGGTTTGGCTCAACGGAGCGCCAGGCTCCGGCAAGGTGCGCGTCACACAAAAATGCTGCGCCCACATGCACGTGTGGCGCTGCGCCGCTCTGCGCTGAACGTGTCCTGTGTGGAAACAACGCCTTCGTCATGCTTTCTGCCCCTGGACACCTCATGGACACCTGGGCGCCTTGCACGCGCCACAGCGCATTTTACCGAGTTTTTCGCCGCGTGCCACCTTCGCAGGGCATCAACACCACGCACATCCTCAAGACGCGCGGCTTGGAAAACAGCATCGCCATCTCGCAACTCTTGGTGCGTGACTTGACACACGCATTGCACTCTCGCCTACCTGTCCGCTGCGCACGGGCACACACGCGCACCGCCAGTGACAGTTGTGCACATGCCAAAACGACCACCACCACCACGCAGAGTGAAAACCCGGAGGCCAAGGCAATCATCGACCGCGGCGACATGATCCCCGACACGCTGGTGGGCGACATTTTGCTCGAGGCGCTGCTGTCGCACAGCTGCCAGCACGCAGAGTGCGGCGTGCTGGTGGACGGCTTCCCACGCACTGCGGTGCAGGTGAGCGAGCTGGCATGGCGGCGGTGGCTGCGGTGGCCTTGATGAGCGGCACGCTGGGGTAGCGGTGTGCAAGCAATACCGTCCTGCATTGCACGGCTCAAATGCAATGCAGTGCTGCCCAGCGCTGCACGGTTCAAAAGCCGTGCTGCGTTGCACGGTCTGCAGTGCTGTCTTGGGTTGGTGGGTGGTTCTCATGACGGGTGCGGCGTGGTGATGTGCTGTGCTCGCAGGTCGACTTTCTCAAGCTGCTGCACGACAAGCTGATGGAGCTGCACGGCATCTGGGCAAACACGCCGCACGAGCCTCAGTTCCCACGGCCGCTGTTCAAGGTGTGCATACTGTAGCAGGAGGAGAGAGAAGCAGGAGGAGAGAGAAGCAGGAGGGGGGAGAAGCAGGGGAGAGAGAAGCAGCAGGAAGCACTGATTGGCAGCCAGTGCACCCGTGGCGCCGGGTGGCAATGCGCTCATGTGTAGCGGCGGGCGTGGTTGGCCTTGCAACGGTGCTTAGCTGAGGCCGGAGCAGCTGAGCGCATGCGTTGGTTGGCGCGTGTGTGATGAGTGTGTGTGTCGAGCTTTCTCTAGGGCGAGTCCATCTCTAGCAAGCAGATGAGCATTTATTATCATCATCGTGTGCGCAGGTGGTGATGCTGTACGTCGACGAGGAGACGTCCATCAAGCGGCAGATGGAGCGTGCCAAGGCGGCGCACCTGCACAACAAGCGCGTCATGGATGCGGGCGCAGGGGAGCTCTGGTGAGCAAGGGCCCGCTCCTCTGCTTCACTCTTCCCGTCTCTGTCCTCCTTGCAGCTCAGATTGTGGCAAACGGTAGAGTCGCATGACCGGGTTTTGACGCGGTGCGGCCAAGCGTCACAGCAGCGCCTGCCTGCCCTCCTCACTGCCCTGTATTTTGTGCATGTGCAGGGAGCAGCGCGCGACAGACATGAGCATCGACAAGTGCAAGAAGCGCTACGACATCTTCAAGCAGCACTACGGCGCCACCATGCGGCTCAAGCAGTTCTTCCCCTTCCACCTGATTGACAGCATGGGCACGCTGGAGGAGACGGAGGAGGCAATCAGCCTGGAGCTCAGGTGGGTCGCGGGTGCGGGTGGAGGGTGGGTTGTGGTAGAGACACGAGGAGGCAATCAGGCGGCGACCGCGGGTGCGTGTGGGGAGATGGAAGGAGGAAGGCCTGGGCGGAGGGTGGTCGAGGGGTCAATCAGCCTGGAGCTCAGGTGGGTGGGCGTGACGCTTCAGGTGTGTGTGTGGGTCAGTGGGCAAGGATGGTGGAGGGTGGAGGCCGGTTGAGGAGAGCAAGGAAGCAGGCGCCCCCGTCAAGGGACGGTCCCGAAAAGCGAAAGCGATTGCTCATGAGGTGTTGCGCCCTTGCGCGCAGGTACCAGTCGAGCCTGGACCTCAGCGCGCCGACCTACGCCAGCATCCGCCACCTGCCCCTGTCGCGCGACCTGGCTCACCACGCGAGGCAGCAGCTCGTCAGCCGGCTGGACGACCACGCGCAGAAGCACCCGCACCTCTTCCACAAGGTGAGCGCTCGCTGCGCCCCGCTGCCGGTTGCATCGAAGCGTCTCTGTGCCGCCTGCCTCACCGCCAGGACCTTCCCCCCCCGTGGCCGTCAGCCGCAAATCAATCCACGCACTTCCGCACCCTTACGTCCTTTGCGCGCTCCCACCCATGCAGGTGATCGACGTGCTGACCGCCGAGATCATGCCGGTGCTGCGCGAGAGCGGCATGGCCGGCCGCGTCGAGTACATTTGCGACATGCGGCTGTTCAACGACCACCCTCGCGCCGCCCAGATGCTGATCGACATCCTGACGGACCGCGGCTACTCGGTCAGCCACTCGACCGAGGTGTCGCACGTGCCGATCAGCTTCGACCTGCACACGGGCATGATCAAGAACCGCAAGGACACGAAGCACCGGTGAGTCGCGAGTGCAGCACGCGAGGGGTGGCTCGCGTGGGCAGCATGCGAGGCGTCGTGCCTTGTGTCCAACGCCTCACGCACCACGGCCTCACGCAATGTCCACGCGCGCCGCGCGCCGCGCAGGTTCAACATCCACTGGGAGACCAAGGGCGTGCGCGAGATGGCCAAGGCGATCGAGATTGCCACGCGCATGGCCGAGTCCGCGGTCGGCAGCGGCAAGGCCACGCGCATCAGCCAGTCCTTCATCCCCGCCTGCAGCACCGCCGAGGCGCCCACCTCCTCGGTACGCCTCGCGCCGCCCACTACCCAGCGCCTCTCCTCATCCTCATCCTCGTCCTACGACGCATCAGCGGCGCTCGCCGCTGCCGTCGCCTCAATGCCCTCCGCGTCCTCCCTCTCCGCCGCGGCCACCTCAGCCTCCCTCGCAGCGTCCCTCAGCTCCATGTCCATGTCCGAGACGCTCCGCGCGCTGTCCCCGTCCTCCGGCGGCAAGATGGCGTCCTCGATGGGCGGCGCGGGCATGAGCACCAACGCCGCGCCGTCGCTGGCGGCCTCGATTGAGCAGCGGCAGAGCCGGTGCAACGGGGCGTTCAGCGCGTGCAGCAGCAGCGGGGACCACTCGGGGTGCGAGGGCTCGCAGCAGGTGGTGCACGGGTGAACCACTCAGCGTCGAGGTTTAGGCCTCAGCTGCTGGGATGGTCAGTGCCGGGCGGGCGCGGTGCCATGCCGTCCCGTACCCATGCGGGACATTCAGTGGGCCAGCGCGGTCGGAGTAGGTGTTGTCCAAACAGCGGTTTATTCAATGGCACGCAGCAGCAGAGGACGGAAGGGAAGGCCCACCCCTCAGGATGTGGGCGTCGGCTTGTATTGGGTCCCAGGGCCCGCGTCACGCGTGGACGGACGTTGGTTGTTTGGTCGCGGCTTTGGCGGTGGTGACGCAGCGCGCCTCATATGTCACTGGCGTCACCGCCGTGCGTCTCTGGCGTCGCTATGGCCGGCAGGGGAGCTTTGTGTGGCCCCCTAGCCAGCCGCCCAGTCAGTCAGTCAGTGTGAGTCATGAATCACCTCGACTCACAGTCAGTCAGTCAGCAAGCTTGCGGGTGGTTGGGGCGGCGTTTCTGTGGAGGGGCGCGTTCTGTTAGTGGTGGTGTTTGGACGGCAGGTGGCAGGTGACTTGCCTTGTAGGGGGCTCCAGTGCAGGGCAGGCAGGCGGCATGCCGCTGCGTGCGCGCTGCGGCAGGGGGGCCAATGGGGCTCTTCGTGACTGCAGGTAGCTCACGACTAGGTCTGGCGCTTTGGGAGGTGCATGTTTTGGGGGGCGTTCGCGCGCAGAATGTGGGGCCAGTGTGGCCGCTGTGGTCTGGATAGTGGGATGGTGGGGGGCGCGGATGAATGGCCAGCTGCACTGAATGTGCGGTGTGGGCGCGATGTGCACGGACACATGCTGACAGGCCCAAATGGCTCACAGCCAAGGAGTAGGACGGAATCTGTCGCCCCGTGCTCTTTTTTGCCTTTTCGCTTTTCCTCTTCTTTCTCTCCCCACCTCACGCCCGCGTGCCCCTGCTGTTGCGGAGGAGCCAGGGTGGAGGTGGCGGCGGCAGTGGCGGCAGGGTTTCTTTAGATGGCATGGATTGGACAGCAGCAGCAACGGCAGCAGCAGCGGCATCGCATTGGCCCCCTCTCGTGCCGCGTGTGCACCACCACTACGTGCACATGTGTGCATGTGGAAAGGCGGGCAAGCAAACAGCATGGCAAACCCGTCCCTGACATGATGATGTTTACGCAATGACGAGAAGCGTGTGACTACGTACGACTACGTATGGTCGCGCATGATGATTCATCCCCACCCACCCACCCATCCACGACAAACCGCAATCTGTGATTACCCTGCTATTGGCGGCGGCGGGCAGGGCAGGCGGACGGCCGCTGGCGCTGCAGCATGGCCGCTCCGCAGGCGCGTGCGGCCATGCTGCGGTGCGGGGGCTTGTGCATGCGCGTGCCTGCGCCCGCCGCCGCCGCCGCACGCTCGCTCGCTGGCTGCGGGGACCTTTCGGATCCGTTGCGGTTGTTGTTTCCCAGTCGCAGCTGTGTGTGTGTGTGTGCGCGTCCGTCCGTCTCCTTCCTTTCGGATGCCAAGGTCTATTAACAAACCAACACGCGGACAGTTGGCGGTTTGCTGGCGGGCGGTTGGGTAAGGGAGGGCGGGGCGGCGCGTGGCACGCGCGCGCGCGCGCGGCAGCGCCTCCTCCTCCCTCAAGACTCTCTCCGCTTGCGGACGCTTCGACCTTGTTGAGTTTATGGCACCTGGCGCGTGCAGCTATGGCGCCCTGGCATCTGCGGACCCTCTCCCTCGTTTGCGCGTGTGTGCTGTGCGTGCTGTGCTGTCTCCGCGTGTCTATGCAGTCAGTCATGTCTTTCAGGATGGTGAGCGCTTTGCAGTCGTGACCTAACCTGACACACACGGACCGTCCGGATGCGGGTATATATCGAGAGGACAGTCGCGCCCTCTCAATATCATCGCTTGAGGATGGTTTGCCACTTGACTCATGGACTCGTCGTCGCTACAGCCGCTTGCCATTCCTTTGTCCTAGTGTGTCCGTCTGTCTGCTGCCGTTGGGAAGAGCATGATGAGCCTGACCTCGCTCTGTGCACGTGCCCAAGGCCCGGCACACCATGCTGAGCTTAGCCTGTGCGCACGCATGGTGAGGGCGCGCGCTGCCTTGGACGATGAAGCCAACATTGGCAACATTGGGAGGGCGTTGCGGGGGCACATTGCCTGCCAAGCCATGGCTTGACGGCGCACATGAACACACCGCAGAGGTGTGCCGCTGCATGCGAGAGCGTGTGCGAATGCGCACGCTCTGCAGCGGCCATCGTCCCGTGTCCCTCTTCCAGCACCTACCGCTGCTCATTCGCTGCTCAGTCTCTTGATGGCCCGTGCGTGCATCCACTCGCATGCATGCAGCACGAGTGAGTGAGGCTGCCCGGTGCGTGTGTGTGTGTGTGTGTGTGTGCGAGTCATTGACGCTTTGCATCGCTTTGCATGGGATGTCCCTGACGAGTGCGTGTGTGTGTGCCAGTGCGCCACGTCGCGTATACCTTCCCTCCTCTCAGAGTCACCCCTCGCCTGCCCGTTAACCAGGGCTGAGGCACTGGAGCACGCGTGCACACACACGCGCACGCGTGTGCCTGCGAGCGTACGCATGTGTGCTTGCCTCACCTTGGGGCCAAGCAGCATGCACCTTGAGGGGGGGGAGAGTTGAGCGTCTCGCCTTTGCTGCGGTTAATCGTATATCCCTTCCTTCCTTGAGCGTTGCTCCACCTGTGTGGAGCATACTTCCTTTCGCGAGGGGAGGGGCGAGGCGCGGGATCCAACGGCGCGGCGTGCTCGGCACACGCTTTGCTACCACACTGACACTTGGCACAAGCAAGCTTCGTAATTCCTGGCTCTTCTCTTTGGGGCATGTGCGTGTGGGCTATTCTTGTCGTCGCCGCGGTGGGGAGGGGCGGCGGCTGCGCTGAATGGGATGCTCTGCGTGTGTGCGCTGGGCGGCGGATGTGGGGCGGGTGTCAGGTGGTTGGTGGGCGCACACACGCACGCTGCATGCCTGGAGCAGCGCCGCCCGTCCTAGCCGCGGTTGACTGTGGGCACTATAACAAACAATTGCAGCGGCAGCACGGAAGACGATGACAGTGTCAAATTCTCTCTCTCTTACTCATCTGGATTCCTGACTGATTCCTTCAGCTTCGACCTGCCCTACGGTGTGTGGTGCGTTAGGACGTTCCGCAGCCTTGCACGCGTGAGTGCCAGTGCGCTCGGTGTGCGCTGCTCTCATGGCGATTCTCGCTCTGCTCTTCCTCTCCGCAAGTGTCTGGCGCCGTGCTCTGCTTACTCATATCACTCTCTCGCCACATGCGTATGTGCGCCGATGCCCCTGTGGGGCACATAACGCTGCCCCCACCTGGTGCCACCTCCCACGGTGCCAGGTGCTTGATATCTGTTTCCCGTCCCTGTCCTCTCGCCATGGTGCGGCGGCCATGTGTGACGCAAAGGTGGTGGTGGTGGTGTCGGTGCGGTGTGCCAGGTCCATGTATACCAATGGAGTCTGTGCCTCTCTCTCGGGGGGCAGCTGCGGCGGGCGGGTTCGCGGTAGGCGCTCTGACTTGTTTCTCTTGTTTCTATTCTCAGATTAGCGCTGTCGGCATGATGAATCAAAGAGCTGTCATCATCGGGTGCGAAGACTTGCTGCTGGTGCCGCTGCGTGGTGCACAAAATGGACGGGTCGGTGTGCAACCGGTCGAGGAGGGTGGTGGTGTCTGTCTGCTGCGCGTTGCTCATGGCTTTGCTTAGCGCTTCTCTTGCCGCGTTTAGTGTATGCAAGCTGTTGCCAAGATGCACGGGCTGAGCACATACGACAGCCGGGGCACGGCACGCCGAGTTGCAGAGATGTGGAGTTCCATGCTGCAGCGGCGCGCAAAGCTATCGAAAGCCACATCTCAGCAAAGCAAGCTCTACCTCAGCAGGATAGTCATCATGGCGCTACCAAACGGCATTGATCGCAGCACGACAAACATGCTACGAGATAAAAGCAGGCATTGCTCGCCTGTGAGTTTAAACGAGGTTCCATGAGGTGTTAGGGATGAGGTGCAGGGCTACCCCAAGGTATCCACGAGGTGGACGCAGGCTGTACCAGAGAGAGGGAGGCACGTTCAAAGGCGGGGGGATTC
>QAXK01002400.1:0-20794 GCA_004335735.1 Chlorella sp. KRBP | reverse complement strand
CAGGCCACAGGCCAGGCCAGGGCATGCAGCCACCTGGGCACCAAAAGGCTAACGGCAGCTCACCTCCGCACTGTAGCTTGTCCACCAGTTCGTCCTGCAGCACCACGGGTATGGACGCTGGCAGGGCACCCATGGCCAGGCACGCCGACTTCTCCTGGATCTGCGGAGTACGCCACGCCACGCCACACCACAGCAGCAGAAGAATGCATGAGAAGCGCCATGCCAGGGCGTGGACCTGGCACTTGAGCACGGTGCTTTCGCAGGCTGAAGGTAGACAAGCGGCACGGCACCACCACCACAAGGGCACCACAGCCACAACAGCACCAACACCACACCTTGACCTCCTGGAACCCAGTGAAGAGGCCCCCGTCCGGCAGCGCCTTGAACTTGGACCCGGCGCACGGCAGGCGCGGGTTGTGGCACGCGTCTGGCGCCGCCGCCACGCCTCCGTCCTCGAGGCGGCACCGGGCCACCATCTCGTGGCCGCAGCGGCAGCACTGGAACTTGGTGGTGGCCTTGATCATGCGCACAGAGCCCGTGCGCACCACGGTGCCCATCACGCACACCTGCAAGGGTGAGGTGTAGGGTCAGGGCAGCTGAGGGCGAGTGCCACGCCACAGCTGAGTTTCTGCTGGCTCTCTCTCAGCCCTGCTACCTCTCCATCTAAATGACCACCACTGACGCACGCACCAGTTTGTTCATGTGCGCTGTGCCCAGGTCCCCAATGACTGGCCGGAGGCAGGTGGCCCCGTCCGCCGCGTGCGGCAGCCCCGTCAGCCGCAGGTGCAGCTGGCGCTTGGGCGTCAGGAGCGGGTGCGCGGGGGGCACCTCCCCTGCAGCCAGGGCGGCCTGCTTGGCTAGGGCGTGGCTAGGGTCCAGAGCGTCCATCATGGCCAGCTGGGGCTCCACAAGGCCTAAGAGGGACATGAGGTCCTCCACCTCGCTCAGCCACCGACGCGGGTGCTGCGGGTGGCAACATGAGGAATTGGGAGGAGGAGGCTCGTGTGCCAGCGCATGCTGCCGTGAAGCACGTGCCTGTGTGCTAGTGGGATGCACTCGCGGAGTGGCGTGCAAGTGCTTGCGGCGCTCGCCTTGAGCAGCGAGTCTGCTAGCTCCGGGTCGTCCTCCGCCAGCTCCAGGAAGTGCAGGTGCAGCCCGTGGTGCTCGTTCTCGTCCGTGCGCAGCCGCAGGATGCGCTCCATCTCCTGCAGCGACCACGAATGCGGCGGAGGAGCAAGGGTGGCACCCGTGCCCTGGGCGTGGCTGCAAGGCATCAGCAGGCACGCCCATGTGCACGCTTACCTTGGTGCAGCGCTTGAGGATGACGCCCTGAAGCCTGCCGGCAAAGTCGGCAGGCACGGGCGAGCCCTGCTCCTCCCGCGCCATGCTGCAGCGCTGGCAACGCCTGCAGCGCCCCGCAGTAACCTTGGACACAGCAGCCTAGCTGCTGCTACATCGCCAGCACAGTTTCCTGCGCTTCTGCGCGCTTCTGTTTCTGCGAGTTCATAAGTTCGCGCGGCAGGCGCGAGCCCAGGCACCGGGCGAGTCCTGCTC
Organism: Chlorella sp. KRBP; assembly: GCA_004335735.1. NCBI lineage: Eukaryota > Viridiplantae > Chlorophyta > Trebouxiophyceae > Chlorellales > Chlorellaceae > Chlorella > Chlorella sp. KRBP. The sequence continues at coordinate 19,240 of QAXK01002400.1, read as the reverse complement.
GTGCGCGGCTGACCGAATGTGCGTATCGCGCGCAAGCTGCAGGCGAATGGGGCTCCAACGATGGAGTCCTGCACTTGCACCTCGCCATGCACCTCGCCAAGCAGAAGCTTCCCATCTAGCTAGCAGTGCAACGGCATCCCAATACCATCCATGCAGCGTCTGCACGGGGTGCCGCACGGCCAGCCCCGTCATGGCAAACAGACGTCAGGTCCTCCCTCCTCCCGGGCCGCCGCAGCCTCCTCCCACAACAAAAACAACAGGGACAAAAGTGTTTGGGCCTGGGCCTGTGCAGCAAGCTCGTGCTCTGTGTAGCGGTGCCGGGCCATACGCACCGCGAGGCAAAAGCGGCCGAGCACAACTGTGAGCGAGCGCACCATGGCCGGCAACAAACTCATGAAGGGTCATCATGGTAGAGTCAGGAGCATTGTAGAGAAACAACGGGGAACCTGCCACTGGCTCCGCAGCCTCCTGCGGGAGCGCAAGAGCCGGCAGAGTGGCAAGCATACACCGCTAGCGTGACAGGTGAGCCAGCAACCGCCGCATGAGGTGCGGTGCACCCTCTGCTGCTACAAAAGTGTGGCCCCCTTCTTGACAAAGCATGTGCCCCCTCGCACTCAGCTAGCATCATGGATTGAGGCCGCTGGGCCTCAGGCGCGAATGGTGCCGCGCACAACCTGGAAAAGTCTCGCAAAGAGATGCCTCACATGCACACACACACACACGCACGCACACACACAAACAGTGATGGCTGCTATTCGAGGCCCTACACACAACTGTGCAGGCCGCGCCGCCCCAAGTTTGAAGTCGACGCCCACCTGACCAGCTCTCACCCTGTTCCAACTGTACAAAGTTCGTGCCCCAGCCCCCAGCCCCACCCGCCCAGGGTGCCCTGGCTGCCTGCCAAGCCGCACGTCAGCCCTGCCTGCCCCGCCACGTCCACTCCACACCCGCGCGATACCGCAGCGAGCAACAACAGCAAGCCCGTGGTGGTGGTGGCTCCCTCGTGTGCCAGCCAGCTTCACGCAACGAAAGACGTGACGGCGGTATGAAATCCAACTTGAATGACAAGGGCTCGAGGGGAAGCCTTGGCCACTCCACGCGCAAGCAAGCCCCATCGCGCCAGCGTCCCTGCGGCTGCGTCCCTGCGGCTGCGTGCTGCACCTCCTCCTCTCCTCACTCACTGGCGGCCACACTCCTACCCAGCCCTCAACAGATATTGAGCAATCCGCTGTGTCGCCACCTCACCACGAAGCCTGCCGCTCCGTCACACCAGCCTCCATGCAGGCCCTCACTGTGGGGGCTGTGCGCCCGGCGGCTGCTCCCACGTCACGTCTCCCACCTCTGCCATGAGCCGCGCGGCGCTGAGCCCGTCCTTGAACTGCGCGCCCATCTCCTCCGCCTTGTCAAACACCAGCTTGGGGTTGCGCAGCATGTCGCCGGGCTGCGGCTCGAGCTTCTTGGTGCTCAGCACCAGCCGCCCCCGGTCCGTGTCCAGGCTCAGCACCATGACCTGTGTGAGGCAGCGGGCACGCAGGGCACCGAATCATGAGGCACCGCTGTTGTCATCTGTGCTAGCTAGCTGCGCAGCGGCTGCCACCACACTTGGTGCGCGCGGCCAGCCACAACCTGCCAGCAGCCTCCTGCCCCGCAAGCGTGGCTCACCTTGAGCTTGTCCCCCGGGCTCAGCACTTTGTCCACGCTCACGATGCGATCGTGGCTGAGCTGGCTGACGTGCAGCAGGCCCGTGAGGCCGCCGCCGACGTCCACAAAGGCACCGTACGGCTTGACCGACTGCACCACGCCCTCCATCACATCGCCGACCTGCGGGGACACGGTGGGTGGCACGACGTGACGGCGCCGCACTGTGGGTGCTGCCCTTTGGTGACCGGTCGGTTGCCAGCTTGCGCGCGTGCTGCGGACGCGGGACGCGCACCTTGACACTCTGCACGTCTGTGCCCAGCGCGGCGGTGCTGGCGCGCTTGTTGCTGAACACCAGGCGCTCCTTGGCCTGCAGCAGCACCACGGTGAGCACATGGTCATCATGCTGGCTGTGAGGACACCCGCGCCCCAACAGCAGCGCCTGACCGCTGCCCCCATCATGCAGCCCCATGTGGTGGTGGCGGGCGCGCACCTCATCCACCTCGAGGAACTTGGCAAGGATGCTCTGGCCCACCAGCTCCTCCGCGCGCTCAGGCACAATGGCCTGCACGCCAGGAATATGGGAAGCAACGCCACGCCACGTCAGGCACCGCGCGACACACGCCACACCAGGAAGCCTGATGCACACGTTCAGCTGCCGTCAGCCCCCACACACTCACGGGTCCGAACTGGCTGTTGGGCACGAAGCCCTCATAGGGCCCGTAGCGGACCAGCAGGCCGCCGCGGTTGACGCTCTCCACCTTGACGCTGACGGTGGCCTCCTCGTCGTGCATCTGCCGGATGCGCTGCCAGAACACGCCCGCCTGTGATTCAATTGCATCATCATGAGCGCACGCTGCGTTGCAGCAGCTGCAGGCGCCTTACACACTCTGTGGCGCACACCTGTGGCAGGCATTCGCGCACCTCGATGGCGCCCAGGCTCAAGACCACCTGCCCGTTCTCGTCCTCCGACTGCACGACGAGGAACTCGCGCTGCATGCCCACGCGCAGCGCCTCGAGCGGCTGCGAGGAGCAATGTGCGCACGCGGTGGGGTGGCGGAGTTTGCGCAGGCGAAGTCTGCGCGAAACCTGCAGCCGCACGGCCCTGCACAGCGCTCACCGTCTTGAGCTTGGCGAAGCTGCACTCGCTGAGCGGCACGAAGCCAGCCGCCTTGCCGCCCACGTCGACATACGCTCCCTCCTCGCCAATCTCGAAGATGGTGCCCAGCACCTTGTCCCCGACCCTGAGGAGCTCCACGGACGTGGGAAGGCTCAGAAGCTGCTCCACCTCCTCGCGCAGCTCGCTGAACTCGTCGTCCGCGAACTCGTCGTAATCAACCATTTCGTCGAGCTCTGCCCCTTGCTGCTCCTCGCTGCTGTTGAGCATCCACGACAGCAGCTGCTCCTGCTCCGAGTCCAGCGCGATGAGCTCGAGGTCCACGTCCTCCTCCTCGTGCTGCTGGAGCTGCTGGGGTTCCGCTCGCGCTGCAGGCGGCTCCTCGTCCTGCTCCCCGAACGACGCCGAGGGAGGGGGCTGCACCGCTGCGACGCGCGCCACCGCGTGCCGCCGGCCGTGGCAACTGCTCACGCGGGGCACTGGCGCAGGCGCCAGCGGTGCACGCACAAGCGCTCGCGTGCCACACAACATGGCTGCGCGAGATCGCAGTGCGTGGTGATGGGGTAAGTCTTCGTTATAAGGCTGCGCTGCGGCACACTTGCGCGCGGAGGAAGGCCGAGCCTGGGTCGCGCACTGGTGAACAACTTCGCAAGCCACCGCCATGCACGACGTGCAGAAGCCAGAAAAGCAGCAGACCGCAGCACCAGCACCAGCAAGGATGTTCTCACACACGCACGGCATCAGCCGGGGCATGGCGGCGACCATGCTGGACGCGCTGGTGCTGCACCCGCCGCCGCAGCCCATCGACCTGGCCCTGGCGCGCAAGGAGCACGACTGCTACGCTGATCTGCTGCGGCAGTGGGTGCCCAACTTCCAGGAGCTGCCCGCGGACGACGCCTGCCCGGACTGCTGCTTCGTTGAGGACACGGCCATCGTGCTGGGCGCCTCCTGCCTGGCGCGCACCGCCAGCACTTGCAAGGACAGCAGCGCCACAATGGGCCCAGCCGCCGTGGCCATCATCACACGCCCCGGCGCCGCGTCACGCCAACCAGAGACAGCCCCCGTGCGAGCAGCCCTTGAAGCGCTCGGCTTCCAGCCCCCGCTGCCATCCCGTGATCTAGCCAGCGGGCCTCTGCTTCTGCACGAGCTGCAGGCACCTGCCTCGTTGGACGGCGGCGACGTGCTCTTCACCGGGCAGTGCCTGTGGGTGGGCCTCAGCACGCGCAGCAACAGCGAGGCAGTGCGGCAGCTGCAGGCCTGGCTGGAGGGTCTCTGCCCCGTTGTGGGCGTGCCGCTGCCGGGCAAGGGCGACAGCGTGCTGCACCTCAAGAGCATGGTGCGTACGGTGGCTCTGCTGAGGTTGGCTCACGTGGCCACCACCTGGCGGGGCGCCGTCCCTGAGCCCGTGCGCGCTCCGGTGCTGAGTGCAGGTGACGTCGCTTTCCGAGGACACGTTGCTCATGGCGGATACGCCGGCGGGTCGCGAGCTCATGCAGGTGCTGCGTGACCTGCCGGGCGCCTTTGGGCCGCCGGGCGCTGCGGTGGAGCCCCAGGTGAGTTCTCGGTCGTGTGTGTGTTGAAGCGGGTGCTTGCGTCCCTGGGACAGGAAGGGCAAAGCTGAGGCCCCGAGGTGGTGGCGGGCGCACACAGCGTCCCCGCAGGCCTTTGGGTGCGTCGGGACCAAAAACGCCATGGGCGCACACGCTGCAACGTGCAGGTGGTGTGGGTTCCCGACATGCTGAGCGCCAACGTGGTGCGCGTGGGGGACCGCGTGCTGTACCAGGCGGGCGCGCACCCCGAGAGCGAACAGGCCATCACGTCGGCGTGCCAGGCGCGGGGGCTGCAGCCCGTGCGCGTGAGCATGGCCGAGTTTGCCAAGGCCGACGGCGCGCTCACCTGCTGCTCCCTGCTCTTCAGCTTGCCTTCCTGACCCAGTTCCTGCCAGTGCTCGAGCCGACGGCGCGCTCACCTGCTGCTCCCTGCTCTTCAGCGTGCCTTCCTAACCCAGGTCCTGCCGGTGCTCGAGCTGTCGGTGGAGAGTCAAATGTGTTGGAGGATCCAGCTTGCGGTGCAGAAGAGCGCGGACGCATTTCAGTGTTCGTCCACGCAGCAGCACCACGAACATGCAGGCCAGGCAGATGCAGGCATCCGCCCGCTCGTCCGCGCGCTGTGGCGCTGCCCGCAAGGTGGGAGGTTCGTGGGGACATGTCCATCTGAGAGTGCACCAGAGCGCGCACCAACCAGTGCCGCGACGTGCACACACACATCGCAGGCGGCTGTGCGCGTGCGGGCTGTGGCGGTGCTCGCGCCTGAAGGTGCGGGCTCGTGCACGGTCCCACCAGCAGCAGGAGCCAAAAACAGCAGACGCGCAGGCCGCGCGCCCGTGGGCAGCTTTGCATGAGCACCAAGCAGCAGTGTGCGTCGCCCAGGCAGCCAATGGCAGGCTGAGGAGGGCCGCACGACAGACGCCATCACGTGCTTGCGCGCACTCATGCCCCGTTGCCGTGCGCAGTGGAGACCCCGGCTCTGCCCCAGCAGCGCGCATCTCACGTCCGCGTGGGCCTCAAGCTGCCGTTCAAGGCCCCGGCGGGCCAGTCGCTGGGCGTGGTGGGCTCGGCGCAGGTGCTGGGCGCCTGGAAGCCCGACTTGGCGCTCAAGCTCATGCCAAACGGCACCAACGACGTCTGGCAGATTGACTTTCTCGTGGACCCCAGGTGTGTGCGAATGGGGGTGACCTGTGCTCACCGGCGCTGGAGACCAGCAGATGTACGCACGAGGTGCACGGCGCGTGTGCGGCTGGCATGTCGGGGCGCGCCCTGCAGCTGGCACCTCACGTGCCCCTCCACCGACGAACTGCTGCCAGCGCCCAGCATCTCTCTTGACAGGCCGAGCCTGGTGTCAATGAGCTCCGACCGCCCACCCTGCACACCCTGTGTTGCCACCGCTTGCAGTGAGCCTCCGCTCGAGTACAAGTACGTGCTGATTGACGGCACGGACAAGGTGGTGGCGTGGAGCAAGGACCCCAACCGCAAGCTGGAGGTGGGCAGCCTGCAGGGCTCGGCCATCTCCGTGTCAGAGCAGTGGGAGCCGGTGAGTTGTGTGACAGGCAGGCAGGGGCTGCTGAGCTCATATGGGCGCAAGTGGCAGCAGTGGCAGCCGGTGCGTGGTGGTGCGGCTGTGGAGGTACCAGTAAGGGAGGAGGGTGGCGCAGGAAGGAAGCCAGTGTGCATCTGGTGCGACCGTCATGCGGCTGCGCAGCGGACGGACTGAGTAGAACCGTCAGTGCTGCCGTCGCCGCGTGCGTCTCAACGCCCATGCTTGCACCTGGCTTGCACCTGGCGCAGGGCCCTCGTGAGATCCGCCTGGTGGTGGGCCTGCCGGACGCGGCCTCAGCACGTGGGGCCGCAGGTGGGGGCCTCATGGCGTCTGTGGCCAGTGAGGACGGGCCGGCGGCGGTGCTGGACGCCGACCACGCGCACGCCATCCGCGTCGTGCAGGGTGAGCTGCTGCTGCTGCTGGCCACGTGTGACTGCGACTGCTTTTGGCGCAGGGCCCACGCAGTGCGATGAGGTCAGCACAGGATGGCCTCCAACAGCAGTGTGTGTACAAGATGGCCGCGCCAATGTATCACTTAGGGCTTGCATGAGATCATGAGCGTGAGCCAAATAAGGTCCAGGATTGGGACTGTTAGCACTCTTAAGGTGCCGTGCTGTGCCACTTGCAGGTCAGCTGAGGTCCATCACTGGCCAGTTGGGTCAGACAGAGATCCTCAAGCGTGACGTGGCCCGGCTGGTGGCGGCGGGGCCCTTGCCTCCCTGGGTCAGCGCCAAGCAGCTCACGGTGAGGGGGGTGGTGCTTGGAGCAGGCAAGGACAGGTTTGTGTGGTGGTGATCCGGGAGAGAGCAGGAGCCCTGGCTCCTCGTGCCTCCAAGTCACGCGCAAGGACTGGGGCAGCGCCATGCATCCTGCTGCAAGGCCTTGATGCGCTTCTGAGCCTTTGTTGCTCGTGCAGCAGCGCACGTGCAGCAGTCGTGGTCATGCTAGCGGCGCGCATTAATCAATCAGCCTTGGCCTGGCCTGCACACCCCATGTTGCTTTTCCTGCAGGACCTGGCCCAGCAGCTGACGTCGTTTGAGGACGTCAAGGACATGGTGGCTGAGTTTGCGGCGGCAGGGCCCTCGGTGCACATGCGCCTCACCACGGAGCAGCTGCTCGACGTCTCGGACAAGCTCAGCGCGTGAGTACGGCGTGTGTGTGTATGTGTGTGTCGAGCTCAACATCTGGCGCGGCGTTGCCTCGCAAGCAGATGAGCACATCGGCAAGCAACACAGGCAGCAGTAGAGCACAGGAAAAAGCCAGGCGCCGAAGCACACTGGCCTAGAGAACCCGTGTGGGTGGGGCTGCGTGTTTTTTTTTTTTACCCCACCCGTGTGGGTGGGGCTGAGGGTGGGGAGGCATCAGGAGGGGACATCAACGCCACGTGCCAGAGCAGCGACAAGCAGGTGACCAGCCATGCACGTGCAGCAAGCACCGTCCAGTGGAGCCCCATGCTGACGGTGGTTTACCCGCAAACCCTACCTCATGCGCCGCAGGTTCAGCGAGCTGGAAGACAGCCTCACCATGCTGGTGGCGCAGCTGGCCTCCAGGGGGGGATGCCCAGTCGGCTACGCGGTAGGCAAGAGCATTGCGCTGGCGGCGGCAAACCCTACGCCCATGCACCACCGCCCCTACCGGTGGTAGAGCGCTCCACCAGGCTGAGGTGGTGGCGCGTGCGCCCACCCCTGCCTGTGGTGCGGTTGCAAGCCGCCGCTGACAGTAGTGAACACTGGAGGCACCCGTACCTCCAGGTGGTGACTATCAGGAGGCCCTAACCAAAATGACGACCACGGAAGACTGCACGCCACCACACACCAACCTCCTCTTAACATGCGTGCGCCACCGCTGCAGCTGCCCCCAGCGGTCCATCCACAAGCCGCCGCTGCTGCTGCTCCCGGTGGTGGTGGTGCACGCGCCCCTTTTTGCCGCGTTTGGGGCGCCACGCACGCCTTTTGAGTTATCCTGGGTCGGTATGCGGCTAGTGCAGCCGCTGGTGTGTGCCGTCAATATGCAGCGGCTATTTCAGGGCTGTGCCTGAGGACCCTTAAAGCGGAGGAGGAGGAGGAGGAGGAGGAGGAGCTTGACTGTAGTGCAGCACCCGCCCACACACACATCCCGCATGGCATGCACCTCCTGCGATGTCATCGTGACAACCGCACGACGGCAACTACCACGTTGCGGTCCAACAGCACCAGTGCGCATAGCCATGTGGAGAGGAGGGAGGAGTGGAGACGCCCGTGTCCTGGCCTTGGCGTAAACATGCAAGAGGGTGCCATCCCTTTGTGGTTTGCAGACCTGTTGCTACTGCTGGAAGTGGGGTCACTAATAGGGACCCTTGCGCTGCCGAGCTATACTCTCTCTCTTCCCCAAGAGTCTGTCCACCCTTGCTGTGCACGGACGCTCACCATGCCAGCACCCTCGGATGTCACGTTGCGGGCTCCTTCCCGTGCTGCCCTGGCCTGTACACCACCACCCCGTTCTCTTGGTTCCCAACTGCCAAGCCGCTGCCTGCCCCCACGCCCTCCTCCCCCTCTGCACCCTGTGCGTTGAGAGGGGCACCGCAGCGCGCTTGAAACCATTTTGATACGACGGTCCCCTGCTTGTCCCTTCCGGCTCCGCGCGTCCACCCCGTGCACCACCACCTCTGCACGGCATACAGTCTTCCCCCTGCATCGTGTCCACAGCTGCATCCCAGGGCTTTTTGAGGGCAGGGCGGCGGTGTGAGGCGTGGCGTTGCCGTTTGCTTGTGGCGATGATGTCGTGTCGGCGGTTGCACAAGTCACAAGCACCCTCCCGCTAGTCGAGTGAGTTCTGCTGTCTGACTAATGAGCGTCCCAGATATGCATACAGTGTGCCCTAATAGCGCGGCAAGCGAGTAAAAGAGGGAGAGAGCGTGCCCTTTACAACATTGAGAGGACCACGTAAAACGAAGGAACGTTGCTCCTCAGTCCTGTCTGTCTTCAGTTCGTGTGTACTTTCTGCTCTCGCCCCGTCCTGCAAGCACTTGAGCCCCACTGAGCAACGCGTGTCGCAGGCAGTCGCATGCAGAGCCATGCGTCCCCGCAGCTCGCAGTGTGCGGTTCTGCCTAGTCAACTGAGGAGGACACCTGGCCCAGCTGCTTGACAGCGCGCCGTTTAACAGTCGAGTCCCCACTCGCGACCGCGTCACCGCTCGCTCCTGTCAAAGGCGTGCCGCACCACAACCACCGCCATCCCGCCGCATGATGAGCATGCGGGCCTGTGCCACGTGAGACAATCCTTGCTGGTGCTGCTGCCCTGTGGCCACTCCCGACAGCCCCCCCATGGCAGCTGCTGCTGCTGCTGATGGTGCAACAGCAGCAGAAGTCAGCTCTGGCTGTATGGACGCCGCATCAGGCGGCACGACCGTGCCTGCCGCTGCCGCCGCCGCCGCCGCTGCTGCCGCCGCCGCCGCCCACTGCCCCTCCAGGTGTCCGAGCCACAGCGTACACAGCGCGTCCATGAACGCGTCGCCGCTCACCAGCCGGCGCGCGTGCCAGGGGCCACCGTGCGTCATCACCTGCGCTCGTCAGAGGCCCACCACAGCAACGGGCACAGCATTTGGTGGGCACCCTTGTGTGCACTCAGTGACTGCCCCTCACCAGGGTGTGTTCTCGTTAGATACATCCAGGCACGTCAGATAGGCGCGTGTGGGTGAGCACGCACTTCTCCTTGCTGGGCACAGTACACGGCAGCTGGGCGTGTGGCCATGGCTAACCCAAAGCACCAGCTGCTCACCCTCCAGAACGTATCCAGGTCGGGGCCAGTGCATGTTTGGCTAACCCATGGCTAACTCAAAGCACCACCTGCTCACCCTCCAGAACGTGTCCAGGTCGGGCCAGTGCATGTCGTGCCGCACCAGCGTGTCGCTCACGACCCGGCACCCAGGCACCTGTGCGTGCACGAGCGAGGGGGGGCGCATGGCACGATGTATGACAAAACTGTCAACAGCAAGCAAACTGGCAACATTTAGAGGGCAACAGGGCAATGCTGGGCTGCGTCCGCTGCACCGTCCGCTGTTCCAGGGTTGCAAGGTTGGCGCACCTGCACAGCCAGCGCCGTCAAGCCCTGCTCCCACGCCGCCATGCCTCCCGGTGCACCACCCGCACCAGCCACGGGTGGGGCTGCGCGTGCTGGGGCCTCCCCTGCGCCCTGTACGCCACCACCAGGAGCACCTTGGGGAGACGTGGTGACGTCGGGCTGTGCTGCGGAGGATGCTGCGCCCGTGCCTGCTGCTGCTGCTGCACCTGCTGATGCTGGTGCTGCTGCCGCTGTTGCTGCCAGTTGCTCCTGCAGGGCCTGCAGCCACCAGAGCCACAAGTTGTCACTTTGGTGTGAGAGGTGGGACTTGTCACTTTGGTGATGGCACTTTGGTGATCGCACAGGTAGAGCTGCCAAGTACAGTAGGTGGCCCCTGTGGCTCACCTCATCATATGCCGTCCAGGGGCCCCCGTGTGGCTCCACCGTGTGGCTGCTCGATGGCCACAGCACCACCACCATCAGGCCACCCGGGGCCAGGCAACGTGCCCAGCTCGCCAGCGCCTGCAGGGCAACGGGTGCACTACCACAGCACGCCTGCTTAGCAGCAGTTCTTCCCCTTCCACGTGATTGACAGCATGGGCACGCTGGAGACGACGCAGGAGGCAATCAGCTTGGATGCAGAGACCCTTTGGCCTGGGAGTGTGCCTGCTCTTCCTCACTGGGCCACTAGTCCCTGCTGCTCGTGCAGGGCAGCCCCACACACTGCTGACCCGTGCTGCCTTGGTTGATGCGGCCTGAGCCCCAGCTACACACACACACGTCTCCACAAATGTCTCACCTGTGGCGCCAGGGGCCCCAGCTGCTGCAGGCCAAACACCGACAGCACCGCCGCCGCCTGGCCCTGCCACGCCTGGTCCAGCAGCAGGGCATCCACCTGCTCGGCACGCATCGACCCCCCTGCCCGGGCCGCCTCGCCTGGAGGCACGCAACGGCAACGACACAGCACACGCCGTGCTCTGCTGCTGCCAGTGTTGCTTGCCCATATGCTCATCTGCTTGCCAGAGGTGGCCACGCCAGAGGTCGAGCTCGGCAAACACATATTCCCATGCACCGCATCGCCTGCTCCGGCCCAGCGCATGAGCACCAGCAGCGAGCTACGCGGTTCCCTTCCCGCCATCAGTCCGCACAACGCGCCAGCCAGCCACCCACCCACCTGCAAGCTGGCCCTGCAAGCCGCCATCTCCTCCGCCATGCCCAGCACCGCCAGCCCCCAGCATCACACCACCACCCTCTCCCTCCAGCAGCTGCCGCCACGCGCCGTGCACCACCCGCCGCATGCTCTGCAGCACCGCACCCTCCCCATCCGCCTCATCCACATCGCCCTCCTCCCGGTTGTGGTCACTGCCAGCACCGTCGCTCCCAGCGGCTGAACTGCGTCGCATCGCCGCATCGCCAGGCAGGGCCGCCGCACCGCCGCCACCCGCACCGTCCCCTGCCCCACTCTGCTGCTCCCGCCCGTCGTGATTGTCCTGCAGCTGCCCCGACAGCTCAGCGCGTATGGCCACGTGCGCCAGCCGCACCATGCCGGCTGCCAGGTCGCTGCCCACGACGGGGTGGCCCCGCTGCAGCACGCGGCTCACCAGCGGGATCTCGTGGCCTGCTAGAGGAGAAACGGCACCGCTGAAGCGAGTAGTGAGCTCACAGGACGCAAGCGTGGCCGTGCATTGGCACAGAGCGGGCGTACCTGGACCGCAGCAGGGCAGCAGCACCGGCGCACGTGCCGGCAGCGGCGAGAGGCGGTGCTGCTGCGCCAACGTGCACATGGCGTCCAGCAGCCACGGCGTGAACCTCGGCACGAGCTCTGCGAGGTAGAGCTTGCACGCGTAGGACCACGATGCGTCCAGAACACGTGCGCGCTCCGCTGGCATGGCGCGTGCGGCTGCCATGTGGCCGCTTCTGGTGCTGGGATGAGGCCAGAGCTGCCGCATCTGTGGCCCCTTTTCCTGGCGTGTGCGCATCGACGAGGGCAAGGTACCCTGGGTCGAAGAGCAGGAAGCGAAGAGCGAAGAGCGAGAAGCGCAGAACCAGACGATCATGGCAGGCAGCACGCATCGCAAGTGGGAGCTGAACGATAAGGTCGCGGTGGTGGTCGGCGCCAATCGGTGGGTGACTGCGGCAAATGGAGCCAGATGCGCTCCATTGGCATCCATCTTGGTGGCTGTGCAGCTGCTGCTGGTGCCTGGCACTGTGGCAAGGCACCGGCGGGACGGGCGCACATCACCATAGCGTGACCGCACCGTGTGGGCGCAGCGGCCTGGGCCTTGGACTCGTCAAGCACCTTCTGGCCAAGCAGAATACCGTAGTGGCCACGGCGCGCAAGGTTGGTGCGTTCCTTGGGAGCCACACCACTGGCGGCCACTGCGCGGCTCGGGTCCTCAGAGCCTGCCACCTGGTGGCGGCGCGCACGCAGGTGGCTGAGGCGTCTCAGCTGAAAGAGCTGCAGCAGCAGTGGGGACCCCAGAGGCTGCGGGTCATGCAAGCGGACGTGGCGCAGCCGGCTTCCGTGGCGACCTGGGCGCACGAGTTGCAGGAGGCCGGCATTCAGCACGTGGACGTGAGCGGGGGGCGGGGTGGGGCGGGGCAGGGTAGACTGCCAGAGTGAGGGTGCTGCAAGAGGGTGCTGGCGCACGTGGCGGGCCGGGGTGGCGCTGCTGGTGCAGGCACTTGTGCAGGCACAGCCACTCAGAGCAAGCACCAGTGGCCCGCCGCACCACGCTGCAGGTGCTGTTCAACAATGCAGGCGTGTACAACCGAGGCATGCAGCTGCAGGACACAACGCCTGAGGAGTTTATGCAGGTGGGAGCAGCAGCTGGGGGCGGGGCGGGCGGGTTCGTTCGTCACGCCCAGTGGCACACGCAGGGCCAGTGCATGACTCATCATGACTCATTTAGCAGGGATGCCAGCACGCCCCACCACCCTACCCAGCCAGGCCCATGCGCGCTCTGAAGCTGCGCCTGAACCTGCGCGCTCCCTCCGGGACGCACCTGAGTGTTCACCGCAGGTGATGCAGGTCAACGCGTTAGGCCCTTTGCTGGTCGTGCAGCAACTGCACGCCCGAGGGCTGCTGGGCCACCCTCCTCCTCCTCCTCCTCCTCCTCCTCCCTCTCATCAGGCCCAGGCAGCCAACCCGCCAGGCGCTGCAGCCGAGGCAGGGCGGGGCGAGAGCGCGGACGCCTCTCAGCAGGCACATGGCGCAGGGCAGCAGGAGGGGACATTAGGGCGTGCGCATGGGCCGTCGCTGGTTGTGAACGTGACGAGCGTCATGTCGTCCCACACGCACGAGGTGCCCAGCTCACTAGGCGGGCGGTACGCATACAGGTGGGGTGGTGAGGGATGGGGCGGGTGAGTGGGTTGCTGTTGTTGCATGGGCCGTCGCCTAGATGGCGCTTGGCATGGGTAGTATTGATCGGCATGCAGCAGAGCACGAGATCGTCACGAACTGACAGCACCACTGGTGCAACGCTGTGACTTCAGACTCGTGGGCGTCCACCGCCACGCCCTGACAGGTGGCACGCAACCACGGGTCTTGGCTGATGACGAGGCAATTGCAGGTGCTGTGGCGGCGTTGGCGTTGGCGTGTATTTGCGCAGGGCGTCCAAGGCAGCGCTCAACGCCGTCAACCAGGCCCTGGCGTTGGACCTGGCCCCACACGGCGTCGACTGTGTGCTGCTTCACCCGGGATACGTGAGTGGGCGCGCACTCGTCATTTGGGGCGCTCCGCCCGCTGCTGGGTGGCTGCATCCTGGGCTGATGCCGCCCGCCGCATGGCTCCTTGGCGCTTTGCCATATATCCTGCCGTGCCAAGGCACCAGGGATCAGCAGCGAGGAAAGGCAGCCCACTAGGCAAGGCGGTGCCTCTTGCTGCTGTGGCTGCCCTGGCCACGCTGCCCGTTCCACCCAGAAGCCACTGGGTGTGTACGTTGCTTGTGTGGCGCCCGCAGGTCAAGACTGACATGAACAGCGGCAACGGGTGGGTCGAGGTGGACGAGAGCGTGGAGGGCATGCTGCGCGTGCTCGAATCAGGTCAACCGCTCTCCAACCGATTCTTTGCCTTTGACGGGCAAGTCATCCCTTGGTGAACACCCAGCGGTGTTGCGTGCTGCGCCACGCTGTGCCAGTGCAAGCTGCGCTCGTTCCTCTCTTTGCAGTCCTCTTGCATGCCAGCAAACAGACACCCAAACTGCGGTCCATTTCACCCACAATGTGTGCCATTTCACCCACCTACTGCGGCCGTGGCCCACAAGTAACATCTCGTCACGAGGCGCCGCCACGGTGGCAAGTTGTTGCGACTGACAGAGAGCACCAACCCAGGCGGCTGTGGTGCGTGTATGTCAGGTGCGCCTAGCAGCAGGGCGGGGGCAACCGGGACTAAAAGAACTCCGAGGCAGGGCAAGATAAAGCCTCTCAGGGAGGAAGGGACAACAGCTGAAGAGCCTCAGGCATCATAGGGGTGAAGCAAGGCGACGGAAGTCTCCACATGCAGGCGAGGGAACTTCCTTTTTTCAGTCCTTCGGTGGCAAGTGTCATCATCATCATGCCCAACGGCAACAAGCAACAACGCCTGCATCTGGCAGGCGGACAAACTCCTTATGCGGCCTTCTAGAAACGCAAAAAGCAAAAATGAGGCTCTAGTTGCCATTTGACACTTTGCATTGGAGCCATTTCACATACCCCAGAACACCTTAGCAGCCGTCCGGCCAGGAAGGGTACGCCGCCTACTCCTCGATCCTCGGGCTGAGCAGCGTGGGTGACGCGGTGGTGGTGATGGGCGGGCTGGGCAGCGCCCTCCCTGGCCGCCACGGCTCAGTGTACGTCACCTGCCACACCGAGGCGGACGACGCCGCCGACACTGAGCTGGGCGACGTGGGCAGTGGCGCACCGCCCTGCTGCTGCCGCGCCCCGCTGCCGCTGGCCTCCCTCTGCGCCAGCGCGCCGGAAGAGAGGCTGGTCACGCACGCGGCGGCGCTGTTGATGAAGACGTTTGGGTGCGGGTGGTTGGCGACACGGAAGCTGCCGCTCAGGGCGCGGTGGCCGCTGACGCCATTGCTGCTGGATGGCCCCGTAGCCAGCTCCTTGGTGATCGCGGTGATGCTCTGCAGCTGGTTGTACTTGAGGAGTGGGCGGGAGGGCAGTACTATCATGGAGCCATTCGGGCTGGCCATGCCAGGTGCGAACGGGGATGATCCGGAGCCGCCTGACGCCGCCGCGGGCATGGCGAACTGTTTCGGGTCGGATGGAAGGCCGGCGGTGGTGGAAGACGTGTCTGAACCGCCTCCGAAGCTGCCGCTGCTGGCGGCGGCGAAGGCGTTGCCGTCCTTGCCGCTGCGAGGCTGCCTGCCGCTAGCAGCGCTGGGACCGGCAGCGTTGCGCGCTCCGATGCGGCCCGAGCCCGGCGCAGCGCCATTGCTGGGACGGTCGGCGTTGCTGCCGGTGCTGCTGACGGCGCTGCCGGTGATGCTGTCGCGCTGGATGCGCTCTTGGCGCACCCTCGCAAGCAGCTTGTGCAGGGCCGTCTCCTCCTGCGCGGCGCTGCCAGGTCCTTCGCCAGATGCGGAGGAGGAGGCCGGGTCGCTCCCTGGTACCACTCCCTTTGGCCGCTGGCCACGCTGGTCGCCCTCTCGCTGCTGCTGCAGCAGCGGTGGGGCCAGCAGGTGGGCCGGGAAGGCGGGGAGGCACTCTGCTTCCTCTTGCTCCTCCACAATGGCGTCCTGTTCAGGCCGCGCCATGACACGCAGCACGTCCTGGCCAGGTCTTGCCGCCGTGACGCGCTGCATCCAGAACTCGCTTTCAGTGCTGAGGCGGGTTGTTGCGCCGGCCTGTGCTGCACCTGGCCGCCCCACAGGGGCGCTGCTGCGCTCCCTCCGATCATGGAGTGCTGGGAGCTCTATCAGACGGGGTCCCGCGCCCACCTCAGGCGAGCCCAAGCGGGCAGGAGCGGGCCCTCCGCTGCCTGTGGTGGGCAGGGAGGCGGGGCCGGTGCGTGCGGGGCTTGTGGGGGACGCGGAAGGCCTGCTGCTGCTGCTGCTGCCGACAGGCGAGGTGGGTGAGGTGGGCCTGGGTTGGAAGAGCCTCAAGAAGTTGCGCAGGAACCCACCCCTGACAGAGCCTTGAGCAGGTGTTGCTGCAGTGCTGTCGTCTGGTGTGGGCGAACGCTGCGTTGCCTCCTGGGACTGCGGCCGCTGCTTTGGCGCGGGCTGAGCCACCACGGCCATGGGCAGTTCGCTTGAGAGAGCCGAGGCGAGGGAAGCGCGCTGCGTGGCGTGGGGCGACAGCGCAGCCATCGCCGCCGACGCGTGCAGCGCTGGCAGCAGGACACCGCTCTCGCTCACGCTGACGCGGTGCTGCAGCGGCGGCGTGGCGGTGTCCAGAGGGGAGGACAGGGGACCAGGACCCAGCGCCGTGTCGCCTCCTGCGCTTCCAGCGGGCTGCGAGGCCGGTGCGACGCGGTTCGAGCAAGGGCTGGCCCTGGTGGGCGCAGTGCCTTCCCAAAGCTCCAGGTCGCAGCGGCGCCACCCTGCGCCTGTGGCGGAGCCCCTGGGCGAGCTGGCCACGCCGTTGCTGCTGAAAGCCGACCGTTGGTGCAGGTTCAGCTGCCGCCTGGCAATCGCTGCGGAAGATGCCGCGAACGGCGAGCCTGCCTCCTCAGCATCGGCCTCTTGCCCGTCCAAACGCAGCACCTCGTCGACCTGCGTTGGCGTACGCAGGTTCGAGGCTGTCCGCGGCAAAGCCCGGTCGAGCGGGGACGACTGCGGCAGCGCCCCGTTGCGCCGGGCAGGGCTCGCCGCGCTGCCGCCGCCGAAGGCGCTGAGCCTCGCGCTGCTCGACGTGCGCTGCTGCCTGCGCGGCGTCGAGTCGTCCTCGTCGTCCTCCGACAGCAGCGCGTGGTGGTGCGCCGGCGCACGCCCTCCCGCCGTGATCAGGTTGTGCTCCATAGACGGTTCCCGGTCGTCCACCACAGAGCCAGGCATGCTCTCGCTCCTGGGCGCCCGCGCGCCTGATGCCTTGACCATCCACGAACCCGCGCCTTGGGAGATGGAGCTGCGGTCCCTGGTGGCGCCTGGCTCCGGCCCCTCGTGTTGAGGCCAGTGCTGGGCCGTCTTCCACGCTTGGTCCTCCACCACGCGGGACAGCGCCGTCACCAGGCACGTGTCGCTGAGCTTGCTGGCGATCCGCGCGGCAGCAGCGTGCTCGCTGCCGTCGACACCGTCAGACGCTCTGACGTGGCGGGCGCCGCCCTTGAGGTGCTTGGGTGGTGGTGGTGAGGTGGCCAGGCTGCGGTCCGGCGAGCGAGGCGAAAGCCGGTCGCGGGTGCTGCTGTAGCCCTTGGCCTGGTTCGCCTCGCGCACGTCCAGGAGTCGCATCACCCGGCGCGTGCGGCCTGCTGACCAGTTGCGGCGCTTGGCTGCGGCTGAGAGGATGTCCGCCACCTCCGACTGCAAGGCGACAAGGGTAGTGGGGCGTGGCAGGGCAGCACGCTAGTGTTGGCGCGGGGCAGGGCACTGCGACAGGACGCCATGGCCTTGCCACAGACAGGACGCCATGGCCTTGCCACACCATGGACCTTGCACCACCAGCCCACTCGCCTTGCTGGCGCTTGCACCGTCGATGGCGGCCCCACGCTGGCCAGAGTGCTGCCGAGATAAGGACAGCAGTGCCAGAGACGCGGTGGCTGCGACGCCCCCGATGGCGATGAAGCTGACGAAGGCTGCCAGCCAACCTGGCACCCCGATCGCCATGGAGCTAGGGCTGGGATCGCTCACGCCCTTGGACGAGACGGAGGCGGTGGTAGTGCCGGAAGCGAGGGTGGTCATGACCATGGCGGTGCCGTCGCCGCTCTGGATGATGGTGGTGGTCCCGCCAGCGGCTGAGGAGCTGGAGCTGGTAGCGGATGAGGCCACCTGGATGGTGCAGGCGCCCGCACCCGTGCTCACCTGCGATGATGGACAAAGCATGGACGGACACTGTACAGACGGTTCCGCACTGCGCATTTGCGGCCGGGGCCTGGGAGTGCAACCACAAAGCTAACCCAAGTGGGGCAGCGAGACACCACGCGCACCTGGCCCGAGCTGTAGAGCGACTGCAGCACGCTGCCCGCCGCGCCCTGCGCCGCGGTGCACGCCGAGCCGCTCGCGCTGCTACTGGTGAGCGCGTCCGCCGCCATCTCGACGGACAGCACCACCTGCACCTGCTTGGTGAGCGATACCTCACTCGTGGACACGCCGCACGAGGAGGGCTGCCACTGCTGGGTCGACTGCACGGCGGCGCTTGCGGCGGTTGCGATCGAGGCGGTGGAGGTGATGTCGACGGTCACGAGCACTTGCGGGTTGCCGGAACTGCCGCAGGATGCGGAGGAGGAGGATGTCGCCTGTGAAGCGGATCAGGCAGCAAGCAGAGTGGCGAGTGCTCCGCTGTCGGTGGGTGGTTCAGCCCACAAGGTTGGACGCCGGCAACTCAGGCCAAAGTGTCGCTCACCTGCAGCTGCCTGGCGCGCCGCCTGCCCGAGGAGGTCGTCACGTCGGTGGTCCGAACCGTGCACGCGACCTGCACGCTACCGACACTGACGCCGGTCTGTGCCGCCACCGCCGCAGCCAGGTCTCCCGCGCCCTGGGGCACGGTGCCGGGCGCGGCGCAGGTGGTCGACGCGGCAGTGAGGTCCAACGGCACAGTAAGCGTCGCCGCCTTGACCACCACCTGCGGAAAGAGACGTGCATCACCATTGAAGGCGAGTGCGTTGACGTGCTGGCCCCTCTGCGTTCGCCAAGGCCTGCGCAACCCCACGGACGGCTAGCGATGCACACCACCATCATCACCCACCTGCACGTTCGAGCCACTGAGCAAGGTGGCGTCCTGTTCTGCTTTGACCACATTGTCCAGTCCCTTGGAGGTGAGGGTGGCTGGGACCTGCACCACCAGCTGTGGGTTGGGCAACGGTGGTGGAGGTGAGGTGCCGGTGCTTGGGGGTGGCGGTGGGGACGACGGAGGTGAAGGCGGCAAGAGCGTGGTGGTGGTGGTGGCGCAGGCCTGCTGCGTTTGAGCCGAGTTGGGGTTGAGCGCTTGGTAGAGGGCGCACAGGGTGTATGAGGCGGTGGGGGAGGGTGGTGGTGCTGGAGGGGAGGGGGAGGGGGAGGGACTGGTGGAGGGTGGTGAAGGGGACGGTGGTGAGAGTGTGGGTGGTGAAGGGCTGGGCCGTGGTGGTGAGGGCGAGGGTGGCGAGGGGCTGGGGGTTGGACTGGGGCTGGGTGGCGGCGGCAGTGGACTGGGGCTTGGAGGAGGCGGAGGTGGACTGGGGCTGGGAGGAGGCGGTGGTGGACTGGGGCTGGGTGGCGGCGG
>QAXK01002397.1:0-23921 GCA_004335735.1 Chlorella sp. KRBP | reverse complement strand
TGATGGTGATGGTGATGACTCACAGGGGGAGGCAGAGGCGGAAGCACAAGGCCATGAGCAGCAGCACGTAGGCACCCAGCAGCAGCTTGCGGTCCATGCCCAGCACACCCGCAATGAAGCGCAGGAGCCGCACCAGCTGCGCTCACAGACACGGCAACAGGGCGGGCATGAGTTGTGCGGCTGCCATCGGTCCTGCCCGTGAATACCACAGAGAGCATCAGTCAGAAGCTGGGCCATCATGCGTCAGGGTCACGCTGCACGCACCTTGACCCTCTTGCCGCGCTCCCGCTCGGGCGTGAGGGACACGTACTCGTCATCGTCCCCACCCCACCCCATGGCCTGCACACACACACACACATGCGCAGGCAGGCATGCACAAACACACCCACGCGGATGAGTCTGGCAATGGGCCTGGATGGAACCCATCAATACTGCAAACCATAACGACTGCAGACAAGCAAGCTGTGAGGCGACCTGGGCTAGCCGCACTCCTGATTCCTCATCCTGCTACTGCCTACCCTGCACCCAGGCAGCAGGCCCCTGCGCCCTAAGCGTATACCTTACCCACCTGGTAGAGTGACCCTGGGAGTGAGGGCGTCTGATCAGGCAGCTTGCCCTTGAGCTCGCTGTGCAACACCCAGCGCACGCGGTCGCCGTCGCCACCCGCTGCAGCTGAGGCAGAACCTGCACCCGTGCGCACATGCACCGTTGCTGCACGCTGTTGGATGCACGAACGTCCATGCCTACGCAAACACTCCCGCACGTGGGCACGTGTGCTGTGCCCTCACGCATTGTCAGGAACAGGTCTGTGACGGCTGCAGCATCATAACACCTGTCTGTGACGGCTGCAGCATCATGACACTTGTCGTGATCGCCATGCACTGATGATGACGGTGATGAGAAGTAGCCAAGGTTGTGTGTGTGTGTGTGTGTGTGAAGCTTTACATCTGGCGCGGCCATCTCTGGCAAGCAGATGAGAGCCGGGGTGGCTACGCGCGCGCGCGCACCTTGGCCACTCCCACCAGAGCCAGCGTGCGCCGCGCCCGGTTGCGTGCCGAGCAAGCTCTGCGAGCAAGGTGCAAGCACAAGATGCGCCCACTGGTGACTCATGTCGTCACCAGAATTCTGTGCTACTGCTGTACGTCACCAGAGCTGTGCTGCAGCTGGCAGGACGACCAAGGCTGCTATCCTATCCCTTAGACTATGGCTATCCTATGCCTTGCTGCTATCCCATCCCTTGGGCAATGGATGGCCGTTGGTGCCTTGGTGGCTTGGTGCCTGCCTGCTCTGGCCTGGGCTGGTGCCTGATCGCTCCTCGCTGCTGATCCGTGCTACCTTGGTTGCCGCGGCTGGGCCGCCCCGTTTGCAAGCTACATACATACACACACACCCCGAGCCCCAGCTCCTCCCTGGGCCCTCACCTGCCCGGCGCCCATGGTCTGCTTGACGTCACGGTTCTGCCGCCTGCCCGCCGTCCTCATCGACTCCTGCAGCTCCTGGAGCTGCTGCCCACCCGCGGCCGACGCTCCTACTGACAGCACCGCATCCCCACCAGCACCGCTGCCGCCTCCTGCTGCGCCGCGGCGGCCCGTGGGAGAGGACACACTGGCCTGCAGGGCAGGGCAGGGCACACCACACATGGGAGGGCACTCTGCAGCGTGTGTGCTTGCCTGAGGCTGCTAAGAGGCTGCTGCTGCTGCTTCTTAATACCTTGATCAGCGGCAGTGTGTCCTAGAACTATCAAGCCGCCCAGTCAACCAGGGGCTAGCATGCAGTGCGTGTGCTTGTGCTTGCGAGTGAGCCCTGCACGTGCCATACCCAACAGACGCTGAAGCCCCATGTTGCAAGCTACACGAACACACTGACGACTCACTGGCACGAGGGCGGCGCGGACGCGCTCAATCTCGGCCTGGAGCTGCGGGGCCAACGTCGCCTGGCCGTTGACACTGCAGGGCACAAAGCAGCACAGTATACACGGCCTGGCTTTTCCCCTGTGCTCTACTGCTGCCTGTGTTGCTTGCTAATATGCTAATCTGCTTGCCAGAGATGGCCGCGCCAGATGTAAAGCTCAATACACACAGCAATCGGACGAGGCCAGACGTGCGAAACTGCCCGTTGGCACTGCACGCCCGCTGCTGCCCTACAGCCTTTCCGACAATGCGCTACATGCTCAAAACCAAGCCCGTCCAGTGTCAGACCACTACAGGACACAGGTGGGGAGACAACATCCTCTCCCCACCTTGTCCCAGCCGCAGCCGCCGCAGCCACCGCCGCGTTGTTCACGCTAGCCGTGTTGGCCCGCTGCTTGACGGCACTGCTCGGCTTCTTGGTGCTCAGCCCGGCGCTGCCGCCCTGTGCCAGCGCCAGCACTGATGCGCCTCCCGCCGCCGCCGCCGCCTTGAGCGCCTTCCACTGCGCCTTAGCCTGCGCCACGACCGCGCCGTTGGACAGCGCGCGTGAGAGCGTACGTGCGGCGGGCGGGGGCGACGTGGCCAGCGGGGAGGGTGGCTTGGCGGGTGGCTTGGTGGAGGAGGCGGCAGCAGCGGCATGAAGGTTCGAGGTGCTGTGCACGCGGGCCAGGGCGTCCGTGGCGCGCTGCAGGTGCGCCTGGAGGTCAAACACCTGCGGAGATGCAAGAGGCGGCAAGCAGTAAGGGTGGGTGACTGAGTGAGTGGGCTGGGTGAGGACGGAAGGTGGCACACGCAGCACGTATGCCAGTCTGGGGCCAGTTGTACCCCAGCAACAGCTCGTGCTAGCCCACCGAGGCCTGCCCAGAGTCAGCGCCCTGCTGCCGCATCCGTTCCATCCCACCATGCTTGCCGAGCCTTACCGTTCCCGAGGCGATGAATTCGTTGAGCTTGGGGTGGAAGGTGAGGGCGCTCAGGTCAGCACAGCTCTCGTCACTCGGCACAAAACCTGCAGGTCAGCACGCGTGTGGACCAGCGCACACACGCGGTTGCAGGGCGCCGCATGGCAGTGCAGTTCAGAGAATGCGCCCACGCTGTGTCTGCCACTGTCTCCGCCATCTGATAGTATGAGTCACCTGCTTGCACTACTGTGAACGGCTGCACGCCAGACACAAGAAGCACAAGGAGCACAAGAAGCACACGCACCTGTGCGCTTGGCCCTCATCTCCTGTGCCACCAGCTTGGCCGCCACGGTGGCCTTCTTGGAGTCCACCCACCTGCACGCATCAATATGGAGCAAGCAAGGGTCCAGCAGGGCAGCGCATATATACATGAGGGTGGCAGCAGTGCGAGGGCATGCTCCCATGCGGCTGGCTTTGAAATGCAGGGTCGTGGGCGTGCCATGGTGGCGGGCCCCAACGTCGCAAGAGGTGCGCTTGTGCATGAAGCTGTGTCTGTTAGGGTTGTTGGGGCCCAGCATTAGGGTGGTGCATGGGACTGGGCGTGTGTGTGCAGCTGAGCGCGTGCAGCACAGCGCACCTCTCCACAGCCTCTGGGTCCAGCTCCAGCAGCACCATGCGGCCGCCGTGCTTGGACACCTGCATGCATGCGCGCGCGGTTTGCAGGGAGGTGGCAGCAGCACGGCAGGCAGGTGGCAGCAGCACAGCAGCGCCGGGAACCTCCTCATGAGGAGGTGGCCATGAGGCGGACAACCAGAAGAATATCCGGCCTCACAGGCTGACAGCACCATCCTCGCACTCATGCACGCATTGTCGGGCCCCCGGGCAGCTCCATCATAAGCTTGGAGCGCTTGTGTTCGTGAGAGAACAATCAGCCCGCACCAGCTCACCAGCGAGTTGATCTCCTGGAGCAGCGTGCCGCACAGGAGGTTGATGCCGCACTCACCAGCGAGTTGATCTCCTGGAGCAGCGTGCCCCACAAGAGGTTGATGCCGCCGGCGCTGCGGACCTCTGAGCGAGAGAGGAAGCCGATGGAGATGAGGTGCTCCACTGCCGCCTGCACAGTTGAGGACATTAGGACATGTTTTGATGTGCGCTTGGGCACCATCAGTTGCAGGTTGTAAGCCAGGTGACCAGGTGTGGTGTGGCCACGCACACGGCCAGACGGCAGTCCACACCTTGAGCTTGGTGTCGCTGTCGTGGAAGGGCTTGAGCACCTTGAACAGCTCGCTCTTGGTAAGCTTGGTCCTGCAGCCGACGGCACCACGGCAACACATAAGCACACAGAGATGACGATTGTGGTGGGCAGTGCACCAACGGTGTCGCAGCACACAGGAAGCACGGTGGTGCACGACGTGGCCGCGTCTGGCGACTGAGAGCAAGCAGCAGCAAGAGCAATGGGGTGAAGTGGCACGTCAGCGCCACTCACTTGCGGTAGTGCCTCCATGTGGCGTCGTCGAAAACGTACGAGGTGCCGTGCCCCTTGAGGTACCGCACGATGGAGCGGCACACCTTCACATGTGCAACAACGACAACAACATATACACTCATGGGAGGCGGAGCACCCCGGAGGGTCCTCATCACGCTTGTGATGCAGGGTTGTGGTGCAGCCCTGGCGCGTTGCTTTCTGACCCGCGCACCCACGCAGCATGCAAAAGTGCAAGCAGCACGCATGTGGTGAGCTAGTGCTAGTGGCAATTGTGTGGGGGGGGAGGGGCCTTGCCTGCTGCGAGGCAGTGTACGGCGTTCCGTCGTCCTCCAGTGCCCAGGCCATGTGGAACTCGGTCTTGAGCAGGTGCACGCACGGGCGAATGATGCCGGCTGCCGCGTCACTGCGCCGTGGAGGGGAGGGCACGGCACACGCACCAGCAGCACATGCGTGCCTTGCTACATTTGGACACCGCTGGTGCAGACGTGCGGGCTGTGCGGACACAGCGCTGAATGTGCTGACGACCGTCCTGCAGCGCGGACCGCACCCGCCATGGTGGTCGTGTAGGCAGCTCACCTCCAGGCGTCCTTGGTGAAGAAGAAGAGCGCCGTGCCCGGCGCCGTCTTGAGGATGAGCACCTCGTTCATGGTCACGTCGCGCGTCAAAAAGTACTCGGTCAGCCACTCCTGCGCTCACAGCATTGGCAAAGCAGTGCAGGTATCAGGCCCGATCACACCAGGCAGAACGGAGGACGGAGGACGGAGGACGGCCTGGCACTGCGGGTATACAGGCTGCCCTGCTAACCGGTGGCCACGTCATTGCTACGTTGCTAGCAGGCGGACCACCACCACCTTGTCCCTCACCTTTGTGAGCACCTCTACGTCCTGGGGCTCCAGCGTGAGGCCGCCCAGCTGCATGCCAGTCACCGCCTCCCTCCCCGCGCGGCGCGACTCGGGCTGGAGCACAGCAAGTACAGCGCACAAGGAGACAATGACGCAAGGAGACAACGAGGACCAAAGCAGCGGGAAAGACGTGGTAGCAGGAGCTGACCGGAAGCAGAGTCGAACAGTGTGCGGTCAGCAAAGCGTCCCTCAGTGTGCGGTCAGTCCTCACCGTGTACGTGTCAAGGAACAGCAGCACGTCCACGTCAAAGCTCCCAGGCGGCTCTGGGTTGCCAGTCTTCTCCTTGAGCAGCTTGCGGGCAATACCACCCTTGATGCCCATACCTGCAGCCAGCAACCCACCACGCAGCGACACAGGGGCCAGCCTGGCCTCCACCGCTGCAAACGTGCTGCTGGCGCCGCTGCTCATCTTCACGGCGGGCTGGGGCATTCGCGGCGCGGCGAACAGACGGCATGCACCCACGCGCTGTGCACCTGCACCACACCAACCAGCTCAGCACACGCCATCCAGAAGCATACCATTGGTGTGCGCACTGCAAATGTTGAATGCCTGTTGCGGCGCCACTCACCCACGGGCAGGTCCTCGACGAACTCGGCATAGGCTGGCAGGTGCGACCACAGCCACACCATGTCGAGCTCCTCACAGTCCACCTGCAGGCACACCACAATGCACGTGCTACACAACGCCGCTCAGCGTGCACGTGCAAATGCTGCACTGGCTCCACTACCGATTGTGCTGCTTTTGCACACAGCTGCGATCCCAGGCTCTGCTAGCTGCTAGCTGCTTGATGCTGACCCCCCCAGTTGGTGAGCGTGATCTCCCTGAAGCACTGTTCACTCACCACCACAGGTCGGCGCACTTGCTCGTAGTGCACCACCTTGACTTCCCTGGGGAGGAAGAGCGTGGGGATGAGCCGCCACTGCTCCATCACCCGGTGGCCCACCACCAGCACCACCACCAGGCTCAGGCCCACGAGCACCACGGTCAGGATGACGCCCCAGGGGATGCGCACAGCTGCGCAGCACGGCACAGCATGGCCCTCGCCACGCACCCAGTTTGAGCCTTTGAGCCTTTTCACTCGCCCTCTCGCTGCACCGGTGGCAAGACAAGTTCCTACAGCATCTCTTGCGCAGACACGCTTCTTCCTCGCTGCTGAAGCGGCAGCAAGCTGCCCCCGCATGCAAGTGGCACAAACACACAGCCACTCTGAGTGCTGCCGCTCACCAGTGTCATCATCCGCTTTGAAGTCCGGCAGCCACACCACTGTATCCGGCGGCCCAGGACACAGGTCCTCATTCCCCGCCCCCGCCGCCACGTCCTCCGTCGCATACAGCCCAGAGCCACCCACCAGCTCCTCCTCATGCATGCTGGGGGCCTGTGCAAACCCTCGCCACGCCTGCGCCTCCCCCGCTGCGTCGTTGGGCGTCGCTTGCTGTGGCTGGAGGGTCTCCGCGCCGTGCAGGAGGGCGAGGGTGAGCTCGAGTGACGAGGCCAGCTGCTCAGGCGTCGGCATGATCCTGTCGCTGCCAGGTGACAGCCCCGCCGCCCGCTGCTGGCGGGCCAGCACCTGCTTGAAGCGCCGCAGCAGGTCCCGGGCACTGGGCACGCGGAACCGCCCTGGCCGCCCGGGTGGGAGGAGCTGCGGGGAAGCTGCCGCTGCGGCTAAATGTGGGCCGGATGCTGCTGTTGTCCGTTGGTTGCTGCTGCTGCTGCTGCTGCTGCTGCTGCTGCTGGTGTTGCCTGATTTGGCGCCGTACTTGGCGCATGGGAAGAGCTCGAGGTTCTTGTCTAGGCAAAGGCGGATCTGCAGGGAGGGGGCGTGCACTTGGAGCCTGCTTGTCGCCACCGCATTGCGCATGTGGGCAGGACCCACTACACATTCACGTTACCCTTAAGGGTACACAAGTGCGGAGGTCTAGCAGAGCTGCAAAGGAGGTGCCAGCCACCGCACCTCGGACACTGCCGTGTGGCCACTCAAGTCCTTGACGCATGAGAGGGCCTGGGTGGGGCTGACGGCGGTGCCGTACCTGGCCGTCAGCGCTTGCAGGATCTGCAGCAACACGAGCGCACACTAGCAGGGTGGCCACCACTTTGATGCCCCAGGCTAAGAGAGGTGGGCAGAGTGAGCTGCAGGTCAGCAGCGCACCTGTCCTTTGGTGTAGGGCTTGCTGTTGGAGGGCAGGATCTTGGCGGCCGTCAGCGCTTCGGCAATGTTGTAGCGCGTGGACGCCTGCGGAGCACCATGAGTGCAAGCCAGGGCAGAGCTCTGTGATGCACCCCGCCACAGCCCCTGCGCCAGTGCCTGACTGCACTCGTGCATTTCAAGGTGTCGCCCCATCTCCATCCCCCTGTCACGGCATGACGCCCTCCTGCCACATCACACTGCCGCCGTGCCGGGCGTGCTGACTGCCGTGCTGATCAGCGCACCATGTAGACAGCGATGAAGTACGACAGCTGGTCCAGCTTTGAGCACGTGCCGTGCCTGCACACGTGTCACAGCCACACCACCTGCCGTCAGGGTGTGCAAACGGGTGCACGGTCAACCGTCATCCCGCGGACGCGCCAGCACGTGCGTCCCGGCGCCGCACCTCATCCACTCGTGGCTCCAAAAGGTGTGCAGCTTGATGGGCATCATCGTGGGCAGCGAGCTGCGCAGGTAGAACATGAGGGAGGTCTCAAAGGCGCCCAGCAGCTCGGGCTTGAACACCTCGGCGGTGCAGAAGGCGGGCGGCTTCACGGACACCCTGCAGGCAGCACGCACGCACCCACATTGGCACGCACAAGCTGCTGCACACTGCTGCTTCGCGCGTGCTGCTGATCGACGGTCCTGCCGCCCCAACGCCGCGCCCCAGTGCTTCAGCACGCACGGGACCCTGCTACAACTGGCACACTGCCACTGCTGGTGCCCTCTGCGTGCTCCTTGTTGCTCCTGGAACAACCCTGCGAAAAAGCGTTCCTCCTCGCCATCACCGCCCCGCCATCCCCAACGCCGCCCAAAAGCAGCGCGATCTCATCGATTGCGGTTCGCGCTGCTCCGCGCACTTGCTGGGCCACAGTCCGTGCGTCCAGAAGCCTGGAGCGGCGGCCTTCATGTGCACGATGTGGCGCGCCCGGCCCTGCGCATCCAGCGGCACGGTGGATGGTGGCCAGAAGAAGGCGGTGGTGTAGTAGTCGAACGTGGGCACCGGCGGCGTCGGGCCCCACGGAGGGAAGCCCACGAACGACTTGTTGCCGGCTGCTGCTGCTGGTGCTGCGGCTGCGGCCCCGATGAAGGGGCACAACAGCAGCGCGAGCGCTGCAGCAGTGGCTGCCATTGCTCTTGTGTGCTTGTGCGAGCTCGAGCGGCGAGGAGTGCACATGGTCCTGCCCACGGGGGAGGATCCTGATCAGGACCATCACCAGGACGAGCAGGAGCAACATGGTGGCTTTGCTTGTTGTCCCCTGCCTGCTCGGCAAGCGCGCGTCCAGACGCACGGCCCGACTCGGACCAGCCAGGTGCACACCCGGAGCAGCAAGCACCCGGAGCAGCAAGCAAGTTGCAATTGCGCCATGGGAGAGCAGGATTGCCCTTACCTCACCATTCGAAGACTGGATGGCGAGCCGTCCATTCGAAGCATCACACAAATATCTCAAAGTGTGTGTGTGTGTATGGCGCCCAAGCGAGCAGAAGCGAATGACGGTCGATTGCGGCATTGATTAGCGACAGGTTGCTCGCCTTGACAACACAACAGCGAGGATGACGAGCACGGTGGCCGTGCGGCCCAGTCCGCAGGCGGGATGGTGGCAGGCGCTGTGGCACCAGCAGCTGCAGCAGCAGCAGCAGCAGCAGCAGCAGCAGCAGGTGGACCTGCAAGCTAACCAATCCGACACGAACGGGCAGGCTGGGGGAGGCCGCAGGCGACGTTTGTGGCAGCGCGCCGCGGCGCCCGTCCTGCACTGCACCTGGACGGTGCTTGGGCTCAGGAAGCCCCTGCTGGCGGCCACTGTGGCAGCAACAGGCTTCTTGGTGACAGCCACAGCGTGCGCCTTCCTCCCGCCTGCCATAACGTACCCATTGGTGAGCCGTTGTCGACAGAATCGCCTCTCCCTGCATGCGAGGTCTGCTGCAGAGACAAGCAGTGCCCTCTTGCATTGCCAATGTGCCCGAACACAATGCAGGGCGTGGCAGCCCTGGCGAGCAGAGGCTGGCCACCGTGGCCCACCCAGCCACGCAACAACGCGCCGGCGCCGTGGCTGCGGCCCTTCCAGCGGCTGCGGGGCCCTGCCATGGTCCTGGCGTGTATGCGCCTGGTGCTGCCGCCCGCCTTCCCGGCCGTGTGGCGTGCGCTTCGCTACTGGCAGCGCTCCCTCCCCATCCTGGCCCGCTTTCTCAGGACAAGGACAAAGTGAGGAAATGAGCTTGCTGCCGGTTTGCAGTCACGCACTGGGTGCCAGCACTTGAGCGCCTTTTGCCCGGGCACTGAATGGTTCGCTGACACACTGCAGGGCGCGTCGGCTACAGCGGCAAGGGCGGCATGTTGAGGCCCAGGCACTGTGGCAGCGGCGGCACCAGGAGGCGGCAGAGGAGATCTTCAGCATGCTGGCAGACATCCAGGTGAGCCCACCTGGTGGAGGCAACCCGCTAGCGCAGCCAGGTGCAGGTTCCTGTCATGAGGCAGCACCATCAAAGCCGCCCGACGCCTTCCCTCCAAGCTGAGCACTGAGCGTCGTAAGCTGTGGAAAGATAGACCGAGTAACTGCTGGTGAACCCACAGGGCACAGCGCTGTCGTTGCGTGCTCCCAGGGCTTCTACGTCAAGCTGGCCCAGATCCTTGCCACCAAGACCGAGATGCTGCCAAAGGTCTACACAGACAGCCTGCAGAGGCTCATGGATCGCCTGCCGCCCGTGCCCTGGAGCAGGGTGCAGCCCATGCTGGAGCAGGAGCTCGGGAGACCGCTGGACCAGGTGTTTGAGAGCATTGAGACCTTCCCGCTCGCGTCGGCCACGGTGGCACAGGTGCGGCGGGTCTGGCTTCTAGCAGCGGCAGCAACGGCCATTCATGCAGCGGTAGGCTCCTCCTCAGGCTGAAAAAGGCAGCACGCGCAATGCTTTGTGGTTGGATGGCGCAGGTGCACGTGGGTCAGCTGCGTGGCAGTGAGGACGGGCAGCTGGTGGCGGTCAAGGTGCAGCGACGGCGCGTGCGCGGCATGATGCAGGCTGACCTCGCCAACATGCGCCTCTTTGTTGAGATGTGCAACTTGTGAGTCCTGGCTCGCGCAAGCCTGCGGCACATAGCAACCTGCCCACTGGTGCCCCGCCGCTGAGCTACAGTTGCTGACGTTTGCCTGCACCGCTGCAGG
Source organism: Chlorella sp. KRBP (assembly GCA_004335735.1). Lineage (NCBI taxonomy): Eukaryota > Viridiplantae > Chlorophyta > Trebouxiophyceae > Chlorellales > Chlorellaceae > Chlorella > Chlorella sp. KRBP. The sequence goes on along the minus strand of QAXK01002397.1, from coordinate 13,383 downwards.
TTCCACATCAGCCTGGGCTTTGACCTGGGCAGCGTGGTCAAAGAGTACCAACAGGTTGTGCCTGACGAGTTCAGGTGAGTCAACAGCGTCGTCCACATGGACAAGGCAGTCCCGGCAGCACTGCCAACTAGCAGGCGTCCATCATCCTACCAGAAGGTCTGCCGTGTGCGACGCACCCTCCCCGGCGCAGGTTTGACCGTGAGGCGGCGGCCATGATGTCCATCCGGGAGAGCCTGCAGCGCTACGCGCAGGAGGAGGAGCTGGCTGACTTGCGTCACGTGAGTGAGACCTGCGCCCTTGTGGTGGTGCGCCCTTGTGGTGGTGGCCCTCGCGCCACATTTTCTAAGCAGGTGCATCATTCAGTGGCACGTGCTCGTGGCGACTGCTGCTGCGCGCAGGTAATTGTGCCGGCCGTGTATGACAAGCTGAGCACTGAGCGTGTGCTGGTGATGCAGCTGCTCGAGGGCGTGCCGCTGCTGCACGCCTCGGGCATGAGCCAGCACATCCGCACCAGCTTGCTGCAGGCGCTGGTGCTCAGCTACGGGGTGCAGGTGCGTCAAGGCAGCGAGCGGCAAGGCAAAGCGGCGCCGTTGGCAGGACCATGGTAGCTTTCACAGCTTCACGCATCTGTCTGCGCGCGTGTGTGTGCAGATCCTGGAGCAGGGGCTCTTCCACACAGACCCTCACCCCGGTGAGCTGACCACATCTACCCATGCCAGCCCTTGCCTGAGCTCTCCGCCAGGGCTCCCACACAACTGTGTGCACTCTCGGCAGCTGAGCCTGTGCCGCGCTTGTGCCACTCGCCGCAGGCAATCTGCTGGCCTGCATCGACACGCTAGGGGACGTGGCGGTCGGCATCTGCGACTTCGGACAGGTGTGGGGCCTGCTTGCTGCCTGTGCTGAGCCTCCCGTTGTGTAGCCGCTGCGCCCCCGCTCCCAGCAACTGAAGGGGCCCCATGCGTGTCGCATGCGCGTCTGGTACACGCAGGTCAAGCGTCTGAGCGCCCAGGAGCGGCTGCGGTACGCCCAGCTGGTGGTGGCGCTGGCCTCGCGTGACAACCAGTACATCCGCAAGACCTGCAGGGACCTGGTGCGGGACAGTGGGTGCCTGACACAATGGCCGGGGATGCACCCTCTGGCACCCTCGTCCAGCATCCATTACTTAACGCAACACCCGCAACACCCGCAACTCCCTCGCAGGGCGTGCGGATCGAGAACTGCGGCGCAGACTTTGAGGAGGTGAGGAGCTGCTCTTCCTGTGTGCACGAGAACAGAGTGCAGCCTCCTGCCTTGCACTGGCCTCGATGTGCCTCATGTGTGGCGTGCATGCGGCCACCTGCAGATCGCCGCGTACATTCTGTTTGACACGCGCATGGACATCCCAGAGGCCAGGGAGAGCCCGCTCTCCCCCGACGCACACGCTGGATGGAGGTACGTTGGCCACCACACTGCTGACCTGGTGACCCAGCAGGACCAGCCTGCATGCGGGCAGCAGCCCTCAGCATGTTTGTCGTGCGCACAGCGATGCACCGTCACCCTGGATGACCTGCTTGTGCGCCTGCAGGACGGCGCGAGTGCCCGCCCTGCCCCAGGACCTCTTCTTCATCATGCGGGCCATCACGCTGCTGCGCGGCGTCCTGGCCTCGATGCACTGCTTCACCATCTCGTCGGCGTTGCTTTGGGAGCCCATCGCACGCAAGGTGCGTACGTGCACACCAACCTGGCAGGGACACGGCCCCCCAAGCAGGCACACGCACTTCCTGCCACCCCAGCCACAGCCGCCCTGGCTTTAAAGGCATGCAACAGCAATCGCCTGCACGCCACACCTCAAACCGCAGGTGCTGAACAGGGAGCGGGCGGCCACTCACGCCGCTGAGGAGGCCCAGAAGGAGCTCAAGGCCCAGCGCGGGCACAAGCGGACCGCGCTTAAGAGCCACCTGCTCAGTGAGCTCACCATCCGTCTGGCGGAGCGCTCCACGTCTGTTGGGGGTTCGTCGGCGCACAGCCACAGCCATCGGGCCGCCAGCGGTGACGGCAGGGGGTCTGTGGGGAGCCGCAGGGGCAGCAGCGGGCAGGTGGGGGCCAGCGGCGGTGCGTGGGAGAGGCTGATTGCCGTGCCTGCCAGCAATCCCAGTGACATCTCGTCCTCCGCGCAGCTGCACGACGACGTCTCGCTGGCGGGCATGGTGATGGCGGGCTCCCCGCACCGCAACTCGCTGGCGGGCAGCGGGCAGCAGCTGGTGCGGCAGCAGGAGTCCACCGACACGCTGGACATCGATGTGTCGTGGTGGAACGAGGAGAAGGACCTGACGAGGAACTCCGGGTAGAGGCGCTGTGCGTGTGTGCGCTTGCAAACGGGGCGGCCCAGCCGTATCAACCAAGGCAGTACGGATCAGCAGCGAGGAAAGATTAGGCACTAGCCCGGGCCAGAGCATGCAGTCACCATGCCACCAAGGCGTCAACGACTCATCACACCGTAGCAGAAAAGGACGGGCGAAAAGGCGCAGAAGGAGTAGCTACTCCTGAGCGCTGTCAGCATCACCATCATCATCATCATGATTGCATGGCGTTCACGTCAGGTGTCATGGTGGTGCTACAGCCGTCACGAGACATTGTCCCGGCAGGCTGGGGGGCAGCAGCCGCCACCGAAGGCGCGCCGGCAAGGTGGGCGTCGGCGGCCTGAGCGGCGGCCATGGTGCGCTGCGCCTGGTCCAACACCTCATGTGCAGGCGATACCCAATGATCATGCCCACAGCACGATGATTTGCTTCCGCGCCCCAAAGGCATTGCTACCCGGCACTCCTGAAAAGGAAGGTGAGGACCTCACCTTCAGCACCTCGTCCGACAGCCTTTGTATTTCTTCCTGAGATGCCTGTCAAACGGTGCCAGGTCTGGGAGATCTCTCGAGAGCTTGAGCTCCACCAGCAAGGTACGCAGGTCTGCGCCGCTTAGAGCGTGTGTTGGGAACGGTGCGAAACGGGGCGTTGCACTGTGCGTCGGAGCCTGCATACAGCACACTCGCGTTCACGAAGGCTGTTAATGTCCACAGCGCCATCTTCCACGGCGCCTAGGGGGTTCTGCATTCGCGCTGCCGCCTGTGTGAGGTGTGTGTAGCGCTGGGACGGCCTGCTTAATCCCTGGCCTGTGCTGCAAGGGGCATCAACGCATGATCTGCGCATCAACAGGGCGTGGCCTGGGCAGCGCAGAGCGAGCCCAGCGCTCGCAGATTCGAAGTGCACACCCTGTGGAGGTGTCCAGCTGTCCTGCGAGCGGGAACAGCGCGCTCGAAGCACCCTGCGATGCCGCAGTAGCGCGAGCGAGCTGCCATGGCTCCTGCGGCCTTGACGCCGTTCTATGGGCTCGAGCTGCAGAGCGCCTTGGCGCCACCGGGCGCCTTCGGCATGGCCAGGGAGCGCTACGTCGTGCACCTGGCGGAGAAGCGCGTCTTCAAATGCACGCCCATCTACACGACCAGCCCGGAGCCGCAAGGCTGGGCGATGGAGCTTGCGACACCGGCCTCTGCAGCGTGCGTGCTCCTGGGCGCCACTTCCGTGAGCGGAGAGGTGCGTGCAGCACCACACTTGTTCCAGGCATGCAGCTACAGCCTTGTGGCACCGTGCTTGTCCGCAAGGCGCCCACGTCCACCCGCACGCGTCGCGCGCGTGACGTACCTGCAGCCCCTGGCAGCCAGCACCCTGGCCGGCAGCAGCGTCCCCAGCGCGCTGCGCCTGGCAGTGGACGGCCGGCCCCACTACGTGCTGCGCCTGGCGCCGAGGGAGGCGATCAAGGTGCAGCTCGAATCCACCTCGCCGCAGCAAACCGCCACCGGCCCGCCTGCCCTCTGGGCGCAGCAGTGCGGGGAGTGCTACCTGCTGGGCGTGTGGTGCTGCATCCCGCAGAGCAGCCCCTGGCCATCCTTCAGCGCAACTGCCGCCGCCGCCGCCCAGCAGCACGCCCAAACCTTCCCCATTGTCAACATGGAACGAATGACAGCCAAGGAGGTGCTCACAGAGCACGGCCGAGGCAAGCAACTCATGGATCACGTGCTCATGTGCATCATGCGGCGCGCGCCGGGCGTGCCGCTGATGCCTCCACCTCAACCACCTCTGCACCAGCAGCAGCAGCAGCAGCAGGGCAATGGAGTGGCCCTGGTGCACGTGGACGCGCACCACGGCGCAGCAGCTGGAGCTGGCAAGGCGGGGCCGGGTCCTGCAGGTGGGGCTGGTGCGGGGCGGGCGGGGTCGGGGGGAGGTGGGCGCAACATCACATTGCTAAACGGCACAGCCCCGCTGGCCAATGGAGGGGCCCAGGCGGCCCTCGCAACGCAGCACAGCCTCACCACGCCAGCAGCTGCAGGTGTTGTCGTGTCGCCCGCCAAACCTGCCAGCACTGGGCCGCAGCACAACGCCACGCCCACCACCACCGCCACCACCATGACCACTTCCTCTGGCGCTGTCAACGGCGGTGCGGGGGCTGTGGGCGGCAACGCTGCACCCGCCGTCGACCAGGCAGCACCACACGACCAGGCAGCACCACACGACCAGGCAGCAGACGCAGGCGGCGCGCGGGGGGCCGCAGCCGACCGCTTGCACCACGCACCGCCCGCCAAGCGCCACAAGGGCAGCCAAGGTGGCCTGGGCGTGCGGGCAGCAGCCGCTCAGATCCGCAAGGAGTCAGAACGGGCACGCGCCACACAACTAGCCTCTGCAGCGGCCGCCGCCGCAGCAGCAGCACCCCGCCAGGCCCCTCGTGGCAAGCCGGGTGGTGCCATCACTCACGCCGCGCCTCCTCCACCGCTGGTTGCCGCGGAGCGCCCTCTTGCGCCGTCCATGAGTGGGAGCCAAGGGAGCCACCTGCCCGCCGTCACGCCACCTGCAGTGAACGGCGGCGGTGGTGCCTCTGCGGGTGCTGTGGGGGGCGTCTTGTCGGCAATGCTGGGGGAGGTGCGTTCGCAGGGGCATAGCAGCGGCGGGGCCAGCAGTGCGGATCGGGTGGCGCACGAGGGTGGTGGTGGTGGTGGTGGCTGTGGCGGTGGCGGGGTGGGAGTGGCGGGCACTCGGGGGTTGGCGGGGAGTGGTGGGGCCGCGGCGGCGACGGCGCCTTGTGTGGGCCAGGCGAACGGCGTTGCGCATGGCAAGGTGCAGCCAGCGGCTGCTGTGGCGGAGGTGCAGGCAGGGAGGAAGGGCAAGCGGCGAGCGGAGGAGCAGGCGGTGGAGACGGCATGGCACGCGGGTGATGAGCAGCAGGAGGAGGAGGAAGAGGTGGAGGCAGAGGAGGTGGAGGCAGAGGAGGTGCATGCGATGGATGCTGCGCAGGGCGATGATGGGACTGTGCTGGGTGGGAAGGTGGGCGGAGGTGCACAAGGGGAAGGGGAGGCACACGAGGAGGAGGAGGAGGAGGAGGAGGTGGGCGCAGATGTGGGGTGGGGTGGTTGGGAGGAGGATGCTATGGAGGTGGACGGGGCGGGGGGAGAGCATGCTGCAGCGCTGCCTGGCGGTGGTGCGGCTGAGCAGCATGTGGAGGAGCAGCAGCAGCAGCCAGCAGGCCAGGAGGAGGAGGAGGGGGCAGTGGAGCCGCCACCTGCGCATCTGCCGCCACCCCGCCCACAGCAGCAGCAGCAACAGCAACCTCGGTCCAAACGGCCGTCCGGCAAGGGCTCCGGCGCGACCAGGGGAGGAGCAGCAGCACCTGCGGCAGCAGCGCTTGCTGCTGGAAGCGACACGCTGGCACCAGCGTGCAACGGTGCTGCGGCGCCCAAGCAGCAGCAGCAGCAGCACAATCGTGGCGTTGGCAGCGCAGCCGTCCCTCCCCCCGGCAGGTTGCATGTCACAGCAGCAAGGACACCCAGCCTATGGAGGGATCCGCATGCGGGTTCAAGCGGCGGCGCTGCCAGCACTGGCGCCACGCTTCACACTCAGTCCCCAGCCACAGCAACCGCCACGCCTGCCGCCGCCGCAACCGAGCAGCGGCAGCCTCCACCTGCGGGCGCCCCAGCACCCGCGCAGGAGGCGGTCACTGATGGCACGGCTTTGGGTGCCGTGCCTTCGCCGCCCCCCGCAGCACTGCAGCATCTACCAGCACCAGCAGCCGCAAACGTCACCTCTGCTGGTGCCGGTGCTGCCGCGCCCGCTGAAGTGCGCTCGCTGGGGCCTGGCAGCAGCAATCAGCAGCAGCAGCAGCTGCCACAGCATGCGCCAGCGGGTGCTCCGCCGCTGACGGCAATGGCGGGGCCCGGGCCGCACAACCGAATGGACCAGGCAGCCACTGCGCCACGGCACGCAAGCACCGCAGCGGCAGTGGTCGCGCAAATGTTGTCTGGGCACCCGCAGCACGATCAGGAGGTGGCGGCGGCAGCACGCGTGGTGCAGAGCCACAACCAGAGCTGCAGCGTCACGCTGCTTGAGGACCACGTGAGCGCGGCGGTGGCGCCGGCCCTCAGCCGCATGGTGTCCCACCTGGTGGACGAGTCCGTGTCGGGGTGTGACGCCTCCTTCACAAAGCTGCTGCAGCTGTGCGCCGTGCTGCCCGTGGGCAGTGCCATGGCGGGTGCGATACGGCAGGCGCTGCAGGCGGGGGCGGCGGCGGCCGCCGCCACGGGGCAGGTGCCAGGGGAGGGGGAGGACGAAGGGAGGGGCGGCGGGGCAGCGGGCGGGGGGGCGATGGAGTGATTCGTCACACTTTGACTATATGTGCAGGGATGGCAGACTGACTTTGGTGTGCACTGTCTCCTTCGGACCTTCGGACTGCTACTCTTCCAGCTCGTTTGTGATCGATGTATCCTTTGGCAAGCCCTGACGTCGCCCTGGCCCTGGCCACGTTGTGCAGTCATCCCTTGAGGTGCCATTCAAGCCGCTCACGGTTGCATCCTCTCGGTGGGCGTCTCGTATGTCCCAGACATCACATCTCTCTCTCTCTCTGGGGCCACGGTGTTCATCATGGAAATTTGGGTCGCAGTCAATCAGGTCACCAAGACAATCTTTCCCACGGTGCCGTGGGCGCACCTGGCCCACCACCAGACACGCTCAACACCAGGGCTGCAAAAAGCCTGCGCAAACCAACACCGCAGGCACGCCCAGAACACGCTTCCTTCGCAAACCGCACCACCGTGCTCTGCACGCACTACTGGGTCCACAAGGGGTCGTCGCGTCGCCACAGCCGCGACACGTCACGTCACACGCATTGTTCCTACTCCTGCCGCTGGTGCACACGCCCCACGGAAATGACCGTGCGTTGCGGCGTGCTGTTGCCGTGCCGGCGCTCTCTCCAAGGACAAAATTATAACCAAACCGCAGCAGGGAAAGCGCTGCCTGGCAGCTAACCGCAATCCTTGGATGGGCGCCAGCACACCAGTTCATCAGGACCGCCGCCGCTGCATCGCAAACCGCCTGCCTAACAGTACGCCGCCCCCTACCCTGCTTTGCGCGCCCCGCGCCCTGCACAGTGTGGAAGCTGCCAAGCTCTACTCCCGCTCCCCACTCTGCCCAATGAGGCTCAGGTACCGCGTCCCTGACCCCGCTGCTGCAGGATGGGGCGCCTGCTGCTGCTGCTGCTGCTGCTGCTGCTGCTGCTCCTGCTGCGGCGTCAGCGCTGCATGGTGGTGGCCGGATGCGCTGAGCACGCCCGTCGCCCGCAGCACGGCCGCCGCAGCAGTGCCATAGTCGGCAGCAGCTGCTGCGCCTGCCTCCTCCACTGAGACTGACCCAGCAGCGCCGTTGACGCCCTGATGGCCCTCATGCGCACCCGCCCTGCCGTTGGAGGAGCCAGCTGCTGCTGTGCTCGGCTGCAGAACGTGCTGACCTTCGTGCCCAGAGCTGCCCTGCACATCCGCATCGTTGGCACTGGCAGCGGCGGCAAGATCTGCTCCCCATGGCGCACTGGTGTCCAGCACTGCATCAACTGCAGGCCCTTGCTCAGCTGCCACACTGTCCTGAGGCTGCTGCTGGGGGCACGCAGACTCAGCATAGTCAGCAGCAGGCGCTGCCGCGCTGTCCTGAGGCTGCAGCTGGGCGGGAGCAGACTCAGCAGCAGGCGCTGCCGCAGCGCTGGACGCTCCACCGCCGCCGTTCCGCAGCTTGGCACCAGCCACGCGCCGCCTGCCGCTGCCTGTCAGCACCACAACCGGCGCAGCTGCGCTGCCGCTCCCGCCTGCCGCTGCGCTGCCTCTGACACCACCGCGAGGGGGCCGCACGCCCGCCGCCGCCGCCGCCAACTTGCGCACCATCCTGGCCAGCATCTCCTGCTGCTCAGGAGACAGCGGCTGCAGCTGCCCTCCCTGCGCCTGCCCACCTGCCCTGCTCGCCGCATCGGCGGCGGCACGAGCCCGCACCGCCTGCGCCACCGCCACCGCCCAGCTGCGCACCAGCGCAGCCGGGGCGCGTGACATGAGCAGGCAGCGCGTCACGCCCGCCACGCACTGCACCAGGCGGGCGGGGGGCAGAGCAGCCAGGTCGTGGGACATTGCCGCATGAGCCAGGGCAGTGGCCCAGGGGGTGGGAGGGGGCGTCCGTAGCTTTGCCGCCGCCCACGCCACCACCACCAGCTGGGACATGCTGTACCGGCCTGTGGCAGCGGAGCTGCTGGTGCTGCTGCTGCTGCTGCTGGAGGTGCTGCTGCTGGTGATGCTTGTGTCGTTGCTGCTAGCAGCAGATTGGAGGAGGTCTGGGAGGCTAGTGGAGTAGTACCGGCCCATCCACACCGACGGCACCGCCACCTGCTCCAAACACGCGCACACACGCACATCACCACACCACACCGTGAGTTTCCTGTGCCGCTGTGCCGCCACCACAACACAGCGCCCTGGCAACCTGGCCACACACCATACAGCTGCCAAACACTGCACTGGCATGACCCGTCAAGCAGCACCCCGCCCCACAAAAAGCTCACCTGGAGGCTGGCCAGCGCCCCCAGCAAGTGCGCCCACTGGTCCGGCCCCATCTGATCCCACACCCTGTACGTGGCCAGCAGCACCGCCCTGCTCCACCGCGGCCCCGGCCGGTGCTTGGCCCGCGCCATGTGCCACAGCACCATGCTCAGGTGCCACGGCGCGCACTGGTCCAGCACCGCGTGCAGGCTGAAGGCCGCGCCCTTCCACCACGTGGCGTGCGGCTGCTGGCCCAAGCGAGCCAGCGAGGACAGCTGCGAGCACAGCGCCGAGGGCGCCACGCGCTGATCTCCCATGAGCACCAGCGAGCGCCACCAGAAGCGGGCCATCCATGCGGGCGGGGGCGGCGGGGAGCCGGCGGGCTGGGAGGCAAACGCGCGCAGCATCAGCGCCAGCTCCAGGGAGGTGTAGCGGGGCCGGAGCCAGGGCGCGGAGCAGGCGGCGACGCGCTGCAGGAAGCTGGGTGGGAGGGGCGCCTGCACCGGTGCTGCAGCTGCGTGTGGCGGCGCGCGTGGGGCTGAGGCTGGTGGGGGGGAGGCGCGGGAGGAGGGGCTGACATGGGTAGTAGAGGGAGCGGGTGGAGGGGTGGTGGAGAGGTGGGTGAGGACCCCTAGGGCCCACAGTGCCTGGCACATGGTTTTGCCCTCCTTGCCCATTTCTTCCAGCAGGCCAGGCGAGTGCTCCAGTGCCGAGTACAGTTGCTGCAGCTGCGGCGGCGCCAGGCGCACGCGCATGAGCGCCAGCGCGTACAGCACGTGGGCGGTCTCGCGCGGCGTGAACCTGCTGCCATCGCTGGCTGCGATGCTGGTGCTGTGCTGCTGCGGCTCGTGCGCCACGGCTGGCTGCTGGTGTGGGTGCGGCTGGTGCGGCGCGTGCACGCCGTTGCCGTTGCTGCTGCTGTTGCTGCTGCTGTTGCTGCTGCTGCCTTGTGTACTGTCATCGTCAGTGGACGACAAGCACTCAGGTGACTGTGGAGGTAGCAAGGGCGGGTGGGTGCTGCTGCTGTGCGGCGGGCCTGGGCCTGCCTGCCTGGCTGACTGTTGGTCTTGAGACCCATGGGCCACGCCTGCTGCCGGCGCTGCTTCCTGCTGTACCCCATTCTGCGAGTGCCTCCCTGTGCTGCCAGGGGAGCGCTGGCCCTGCTGCTGTGTGTCATGTGGCTGGAAGGGTGGGGAGGCGGCGGCGGGGGGGTTGAGCCACTGCTGCCCCACCTGCACGGCTTCCTCTGCCGCTGCTGCCTCCACCGGCTGCTGCAGCTGCTGCTGTGGCACGTCGGAAGCACCCAACATGCGCCAGACGAGGGACAGCTGTGAGTCGAGCCAGGCGCCCGCCACGCTGTGCCCGTGCTGTTGCTGCTGCTGGGTGGTGCTGGCTGGTAATGGAGACGGCGGTGCGAGCGTGGTGGCAGTGGCAGGCGTGGTGGAGCCGAGGGCATCCGCCGCCCATGGCCCTCCCATCATGGCCACGCCTGCCAGCGTGTAGGACACGCTGAGGGGGCTGCGGCTGTGGTGCGTTGCTGACTGTGTGCACGCTAGGGCCTGTGCCATGAAGGCGGGTGGGGGCCGGGCGTTGAGCCGCCCCATGCTGACGATGAGCTGGGACAGCTGCGGCTGTGAGAGCGAGGGCATGTGCTGCAGCGCCACCTGCGTCATCATCGCACGCACACGCACATATCGGTCAAACATCGGGGACCCCACGACTGGGGAGCGGCATGGAAGGCGGAAGGCATGCCCCTGCAGGACTTTTTGTCTTTGGCTCGCGTGCCTGAGTGCTGCGAGACATCTGATACGCCCGGTAGTGGGCTCCGGCCCCGCCGAGGCGCCCAAACAGATGCAAACATCGACACACACACACAGAGCGCGCAGACGCACACATACTCGTCATCCGCTTGCTAGCACCCTGCCCGCCAGCACGCCACCCCACCCACCACCCCAGCGCATCCATCACCAGGCTCCCACACGCACAACTGCACCTCGTGTCCTCACCACCCCCCTTGCCATCCCTCACTGCGCACTAACAGCAGCAGCACCACCACCAGCCAAGCACCGCTCACCTGTGCCGCGGCGTCGAGCCAGGCCTCCGGCGGCTGCATCCTGAGGCGTGCCACCGCCCACAGCAGGCTGACCAGCTCCTCTGCCTGCATGGCCCCCAGCGCCGGCAGGCTGGCCCGCAGGAACGCCTGGCACCACGCCGCGCTGGGCGCAAACCCCAGGCGCGCCAGCCCCCACACGCTGTTGGCCAGGTGCTGCGGCTCAAAGGCGGGCAGCTGCGCATAGGCCTGCTGCAGCAGCGCGCCAACCACGTCGGGCGCCACCTTGTACTGCGTGCCGTTGAACTGCAGCCGACCAAAGGCCCACAGCGTGTTGGCCACGTCCTGCGGTCCAAAGTAGTCGATGCGGCGCTCCAGCGCCTTGTAGTAGCTGGCAAACCAGTCGCGGTCCGGCGTGTAGCCGAGGGTGACCACGGACCAGATGACGTTGGCGATGTTTTGCGGCGAGCCGGTGTCCAGGCGGTACTGCACGGCGCCTAGGAGCGCCTCGACCAGCGCCGCGTCGTGGTGGCGCAGCAGCGCGAGCGCGTAGAGCGAGTTGCTGATGCCGCGCACGTCGAGCAGCGGCAGGTGCTGCAGCAGCAGCGCCAGCAGCTGCCGCAGCATCTCGTGCGCGCCGCGCGGGTGCAGCACCAGCGAGAAGGAGGGCGGGCGGGCCGGCGTGGGTGCTGTGGCGGGCTGTGGGGGGGGAGAGAGGGAGGCGGTGCGTGGCTGTGGTGGGAGCGCGACTTGGGGGGACCGCCCGGGGCCACCCATCGGTGCGGCCGGCACCGGGCCACCCTGGGGGGACTGCTCCCAGCCACCCGTGTCCCTGGTGGGGAGCTGCTGGTGAGTGGCTGGCTGCACGGGTTGGGCACGGTCCTGGAGGGTGTCGTGGGGCGCTGCAGCCGGGGCTCCCAGCTGCGGGGAGGCCTCGGGCGGCCCGGGCTGGCGCTCATTGGCGGGCTGCGGGTGCGAGCTGGGCCGCTGCGGGTCGGCACGGGTGGCTGCGGTGGCCGAGGCTGCGCGCGCGGGGGTGGTGTCGTGGCCGGGTCCTGCGGCGGTGGACCAGGGTTGCACCTGGGACGCGCGCTGCTGCTTGGCGAAGTGCAGGAGCGCGGCGCTGACGTGCACGTAGTTGAGCTGCTGCTGGTGCTCGTCCAGCACGCGCTGCAGGCCCTCCCAGGTGCGCGCGGCCTTGATTTTGCGCATGATCAAGGGCGCGCTCACCCAGGTCGGCTTGAGCATCGCCCCTGCGCCGGGGCTGCCACGGCTGCGGGAGGGCGGGCTCGCTGCCTGCTTGCTGCTCGGGGGCGAGGGCGACAGCGTCCTGCTGTGCGCAGCTCCGCCTGTGTGGTCGGAGGGCCATGCCGCACCAGCAGCCACAGCCCTGCGTGCACGTCGACAGGCGCTGCGTGCACAATCACCACGGCACTCGCCAGGGCTCTGCGCTGCTCGCCTCGCTCGATCCCGCTGCGGCTGTGGTGGCTTCTGTTGCCGAAGCGCACGGACTCCACCTGTGGGAGCCGGATGGGCGCCTCGAGGCGCTGAATCCGCCACAGGTTGCATCGCAGACACGACCAGCAGCTGCTCGCACCTGGATTGCTGCTGCGCCGCGGTGCATCCGAGCCTGCCGCTGCTGCCAAGGGGACCCTGGGCAGGTGAGGCGGCTGCTGCCCAGGCCACGCAGCGAGGCGAGGTGGAGGCGTGGACGCCCAGGCTGAACTGAGCGCGCGCCTCCAGCAGTGCCGCCGACTGCATCGAGGAGCCTCCTCGGGCTCCTCCTCCTCCTCCGCTCCGCGCGCAGGAGCTCGTGCTCCCAGAGCACTTGTGCTCACGCCCGGCCGAGTCGCTCGTCCATCTGTTGCACGCCTACCTACACTGCGTTGCCGGATCCGCTGCACACGGCGAGGAGCTCCGATTTTGGTGGGGCTAATGGAGGTATAGAAAATCTCCCGAATAGGAAAGCTCCAGAGCCCAGGAACACGGCCTGCTGCGTGCTTCACACGAGCTGCTCAGCATGCTTGGGGGTGGTGCCGCCGGGTCGGGTCGGGTCAAGGCGCCTGGGAGGTGCACCGTGCAGACATTGGTGCCATTGGCATTGGTCAGCAGTGCACAGGGATGCAGAGGGTGCACAGGGAGAGAGAGGAGCCCCACCAAGATTGCGGGTGACGTGGCGCCGCACCCGAGGACCTCAGCATGTGGGCCTCTCCACACCAGCAACATCCTGCAGCAGCATCCTCCAGCAGAGGAGCCCCTGAAGACGCTCTCCTTCTCTAAAACTTCGAGGGTCAAGGTTTCCTCAAACAGAAGCGCAGACAGAAGCATAACTCACGATGAAGAGCACGATGATGCAGACCAGCAACCGCGCAGCCTCCCGGCCCGCGCTCGCTCTCGCAGCGCTTCCGACGACCGCACCACGACCCGCAGCACCGCGCCACGCGCGAGCCCAGCAGCAGCAGCGCGGCACCAG
>QAXK01002395.1:0-19937 GCA_004335735.1 Chlorella sp. KRBP | reverse complement strand
CCTCGTGTGCAGGTGGAGCCAGACGTCGAGTTTGGGTCCTTTGCCGCGTTCTTCGGGCCTGCCAACTCCAAGTGGCACGACAGCGCCCTGCTCCAAGTCGACTTCCGTGAGTGCCTCTAAGACCTCTATGAGGCTCCTAGTGCACGGTGCTCAAACCTTTGCCATGTCTACCCGTTTACATCTGCTGAGCCTGACGAGCCTTCCACTACTGCCTGCACTATGCCTGGAAGTGCCTCTCCACAATGCCTCTCCACGATGCTGCTATACGCACACCACCACTTGCCACCCGCCCCGCAGGCGCCATGCGCAACGGCCCCAAGAAGGCAGTCGCCCTGTACGCCGTGCTGTCGCGCGAGCAGCTGGCCACCGTGCGCAACACCCCCGGCGGGGACGAGGGCAGGGTGGCGGCGCTGGCGTCCATGCCCGAGGTGCCGCTGGTGGGGCGGCCGACGGGCAGCGGGTCCAGCGTGGGGGAGCTGCTGCAAGACCTCATGAGGTGAGCGGGAGCCAGTGATTGCTGCAGAACATATGGCAGGACCCATGAGGTGAGCGGGAGCCAGTGTAATTGCTGCAGAAACTGTAGCAGGACCTCATGAGGTGAGCGGGAGCAAGTGACTGCTGCAGACCATACTGTATGGCAGCACCTCATGAGGTGAGCGGGAGCCAGTGTAATTGCTGCAGAAACTGTAGCAAGCACGGAGCAGCAGGTGGTGCGTGACAGAGACACACCAAAGAGGTGATGGTTTGGACGCCGCTTTGTGCCATCTCACTCACCCTGCCTCTCCAAACGCCCCCACCACCCCCACCTGGAACGTCTGTGCAGGGTAAGGCGGCTGGAGCACCTGCTCGAACCCCCTCCACCTTCCGCCACTACCACCATCACTCCGGAGCCCTCCGCTGCGCCACCGCCCGGCCCAATCGTCACCATCACCACCACCAGGCTCGTGCCACAAGTCCACACCCTCGCGCGCACACCCGCCTTGTTGGCTGCGGGCGCCGCCACCACCACCGCCACCCTTGCACGCAACCCCTCCTTCACACCCGCCGCCACCGCTGGCTACACCCTCGCGCGCACTCCCTCTCTCACTCCCCCCGCCGCCACTGCCACCGCCCACACCATCGCCAGCCACAGCCACGCGCCTCAAACTGCAGCAGCCACACACCAGACCAGCGTTAGCCACACCCCCATCCTTCACCCTCTGGTCCGCCAATCCTCGGATGGTAATCCATCACTACCGCCCTTGACATCGCCACACCACACCACCAGCACCAAGCCACCCACCAGCCCTTCCGCACCACTACCTCCGTCGGTGCAACAGCCGCACAGCCACACACCAGGCGGCAGCGCCCACACTCCCTCTGCTAACAACCCCCATCCAAGGCACGGCGGGCCCACCCCTGCTGGACCTGGAGCAGTGCACGCCCATCAAGGTGGTGGTACAGGAGGAGCGAATGGCTCAGCAGCACCGGGGCCACCCACACGCTTGCCGTTTCCCGCGCGACCAGGTCCTGGTGGCGCCTCCAGGCCCATCCCTTCCTTCCTCCTCAGCAGCAACTCATCACGGCCCCGGCCCGGGGGAGCAACGGGTGCGGGTGGGGGCGCACGGCCCGGCGCTGCTGTTGCGGGCGTGCCGCGCGCCGGTGCGGCGGGGCCTCCCGCGCGCATGGGGGCGGCTGCTGGTGCGGCGGCGGTGGGGTATGGGAACGGGTCTTTGCCGCATGGGGCGGAGGCGCAGCAGGGGCAGCTGGCGCGGCAGCACAGCGGGCCTGGGGCGGCGGCGCCTGGCGTGCTGCCGCAAGCACCGGGGGGGCAGCAAGGGCAGCAGCACGGGAGCGTAGGAGGAGAGCAGCAGCAGCAGCAGGGGCATGGTGTTGGCGGCAAGTCGGCGTACTTGGAGTTTGATGGATTGTGACGATGGCAGCAGAAGTACAGAGGCGAGTGTGTGAGAGAGAGACGCTGTTTGCTGACAGCACGCGCATGCCCACATAGGGAGGGCATGCTACGTTCCTGGCTGCTGGCGCGTGTGCATGATTACGACTTGCGCGGCTGCCTCAGGCCTGCGACTGGCCACGCTGGCTGGTTGGTGGGCAGTCGCCTTGTTTGTGAGGTATTCATTGATTTGCCATGCCGTGGTCTTGCAGCTGCAACCGTTGTAGGCCGCCGCACCCGCAATGACACCACCAAGCGGCGGCGCTTCTGCCCACGCTTTCACAGTCAGACTTGAGCAGTTCACCCGAGCAGCAATACGACGCAAGTGGGATTGGGTTCGAGCGAGGGTCCTGGTGTCAGGTGAAGTGGCATCATGCATATGGGTGGAGGTGACATCATCTCTGAGCTCGCGGCTAAGATGCTGTCATGGAAGAGCGTCTCACGGAGGCACGCCAACCACCCCAGGAACACCGGCAGCCAGAGCCTTGAGTTTGTCCCGCACCACCTTGCTGCTGACGGTGCGGCTGATGCGCAGCATGGTGGTGCCATCCTGCACAACAACACAGCCAGCGCAGCACCCACCCATGGCGCTT
Organism: Chlorella sp. KRBP; assembly: GCA_004335735.1. Lineage (NCBI taxonomy): Eukaryota > Viridiplantae > Chlorophyta > Trebouxiophyceae > Chlorellales > Chlorellaceae > Chlorella > Chlorella sp. KRBP. The sequence continues at coordinate 17,414 of QAXK01002395.1, read as the reverse complement.
ACCCTTGCAATGCATAACTGCGAACCACGTAGGAAGCAAGGCAACAGGAGGCACAAAGCGGCTCTGATCCCAAAGCAGCGGACAAGCCTTACCTGCTGCTCCTGCTGTGCGTACTCTGGCGCTGACTGTATGAGGATGTCCAGAGCCAGCCGCGCCTCAGCGCTCGACATGCCGCTGCCAGAGCTGCTCTTTTGACGCATCAGCTCCACCACCTGCACACCCATGCAGGCGCGCAGCACAAGGGACACCCGGCCAGCATGACCCTGCCGCTTCACATCACACACGTCGAGCACACGCCCTGTGGGGATGAGCCATTGAGGCGTCGATCCCAGGCAGACTCGGTTGAGCAGCTGAGCAGCTGCCGCAATGCGAATGATGACCCAAGCCGGCCTTGCGTAGCTGCTAGCATTAGGACCTTTCCCTCTGCCGAGCCAAGGACATTGCCGCCTGCTAGGGCCTATCTGCCCAGGCTGCTCACCTCATCCAATGGCTTGACCACAGGCCCCTTGAGCCCGAAGATGGCACGGACCAGGTCCATGGCAGCGGGCAGCTGACGGGTGGCGTGCTGCCGGGCGGCCTCGGCAGCCTGCGCCGGGCCACTGGGGGCCAGCTCTGAGTTGCGACGCAGCTCCTGCGGGTGAGACAACAGAGTTGCGTTTGGGTCATCGTGTATGTGTAGCTTGCAAACGGGGCGTCAGGCCGCATCAGCCAAGGCAGCACGGTTCAGCCACGAGGAAAGATTAGGCACCAGCCCAAGTGTGCACACGTCTGTACAGCCGCCCTTGCAAGGACCTGCCACCCTTGCGTGCACCTGCCCACCCGCAAGCATCCCATGCACGTCAGCCCAAACAAGCAGCACCCCGTGCGCGCACCTGCAGCGCGCTGGCTGACATGAACCTGGCCAGCAGCGCACTCCGCGGCCTGCCCGTTGACGCCGTCGGGGATGCCGCCGCCAGCCCCTGCTGCCCCTGCCCCTGCTGCTGTTGCGGTGTCCCAACTACTCGGTGGCTGGTGCTGGGAGACGCGTCCGCAAACCGTAACTGCTGCTGTGCCCCTGCTGCCGGCTGGCTGGCACTGGGCGATGCCGCCGCGATTGCGTTGGCATTGCCGCCCTCGCAGTGCTGCCGCCGGGCGGTAGGCGTGGGTGCTGCCGCCGCCGTGTCTTGCTGCCCCTGCTCGTGCTGCAGGCCGGCATCGGGTAGCTGGTCCGCGACTGGCGCCGCAGCGCCTGCCGGGAGGCCTAGCTCGTCAGGCTTGAGGGAGGCGGCGGGCATGAGCAAACGCCGGCGCGTGTCCGCCCGCGCCTGCTGCGGCGTCAGCGCGCCGTCCTCTGCGCCACCGGCAGCGGCAGGGCGCTGCTGGCGTCGCACCAGGCTCGAGGGGCGTCCAGGCGTGGGGCGAGCGTCGTCGGCACCCGCCATCATCGCCGCGCGCTGCGCCAGGCGGTGCGCCGAGGTGAGGTGGGGCGCCTGAGCGTCGGGGCTGTTGCTGCTGCTGCGAGTGGGCGACACGGGCGCCTTGCGCTTGAGGTTGGAGGTGGGTGTGGCGGCAGCGGCGGCGGCGGGACTGCTCGCCAGGCGAGGTGGGTTGCTGGCATCCTGCAGGCAACGACAGGGACGTGTCCACGCATCAGCGCACAAGGCCATCGACACACGGCATGCTGAGCTCAGTAGGTGCAAAAATTGGGGTGCTTACTTGGACAGACGGTGCGGGCAGCAGCACCAGCGTGTGGCTGTCCAGAATGGAAGAGCTGCCGCCCCGTGACAGCGCTGATGATGACGCACCCAGCAACCTCCCACCTGGCGCCCCCGCAGCCGCATGGCCCTGCCCTTGGCTCGCAGTGGGCGACGGCGGGGCCTGAAGCGAGCTGGTGCGCATGGGCGAGCACCCCTGCTGGTGGTACTGCGCCCGTGCGGCGGCAGCAGCAGCCGGTGGCAGGCGGCTGGGCGCCGGGCTCTTTGGAGGCAGCTGCGCCCCCGCTCCCCCTCCCGCTCCTGCCGCGTTTGCATGGGCGAGGGGAAGGCCGACAGCGGCGTTGATGGCGTTGGTCGCTGGCAGGGGCAGGCTGGCACCCCGGCTCATGGTAGGGCTTGCTCCGCCGCGGCTGACCGTGGGAGAGCCATGCCCCATGCCGGCACGGCTCACACCACGGTTCAAGGCGGGGCTGCCACCAATCTTGGGCGCGTTTTCCTTGGGTGGGAGGGGTGCCAACGGCATCGCCAACAGTGAACCTTGCTGCTGCGCAGGCGCAGGCGCAGCAGCTGCAGGGGCGCTGCCGTCGCTCGCCTGCCTTGCTGCCCGTGGTGTGCCCTGGCTTGCATCCGAGCCGGCGGATGCCTGGCGCTGCGGCGGTGCTGGAGCCTGCTGCTGCGGGTTGGCTGAGCCCGCCTGCTCCTCCTCTTGCTGCTGCTGCTGTTGCTGTTGCTTGGCGGTGGTGTGCCAGTCCAGGAGGAGCCGCTTGAACTCGGCGCGCACCTCTGCATCCCGCGCTCGTGCGCCGCCGCTGTCCTCGATGGCGTTGGTGCTGGTGCTGCCGCCGGTGGTGAGGTAGTCGAAGGACAGCAGCAGCTGCAGCTCAAACCTGCGTGTGTTCAGGCAGATTGCTCATGTCTGCTGTGGGCGGCCGAGCGAAGGAGCAGATTGACCAGCCCCAAGAGGCGTGTGGTGCTGCTTGTGTCTGGGCTCTGCTTGGCTGGGGCCCTTGCTGCAGTGAGCGGCCGCAAGCTCACTTGGTCGCGTCGAGGAGGGAAGGCGCCCGGATGTACTGCCACTCAAACGCCTTGGGAAAGAGGTGCTTGATCTGCTGCAGGTGCACTACCTGAGACCGCACAGGTTGCAGGCACTTTGTTGGGCTCTGCAGGCGCTGGCGGCACACACAGTGTGCGCGGCATGCGTCGCCGCCGCGTACCTTGAAGGCCCTGCCCGTGAGGCGCTCCACCACCGTGGCAAGGTTCTGGAACGTCGTCTTCTCGCTGCGGCGCTTGAGCAGCGAGCGCCCCGTGAGCAGCGACTCTGCGCAGGCGAAGCAGCGCGAAAATTCAAATCCCTGCCGCTCAGGTGCTGGTGCTCCAGAGCCGGAGCCACGCGCACCGTAGACGTTGACGAGCTGCTTCAGCTCAGGCGCCATGTCTGATGGCAGCGAGACGCCCGCTGGAGAGGGGGGAGCGCCCATCCGCGATGGGGACAGGGCGCCCAGCAGCGTCGGCTCCTCAGCCGCGTCCGCATCAATCCTGCCACGCTCGCGCCTGCGGGAGGGCGTGCGCTCCATCGCCGTGGCTGCCGCCTCCTGCTCCTCCTCCTCTGCTTTGCGGGGCACCTCCACCCCCTGAGCGGCAAGCATCCGGGCTCCTCGAGACAAGCGCGCACGCGCAGGACTCGCCATCTGTGCTTCTCTTGCAATTGCAGTGCTGCCTGAGCTGGCTCACAGAATAGATAGGGATACCACGCCCGTCACACACGCACATGCGCATGACCGTGAGACCGTGTTGGAGGCCAAAAAGCTAATCAGAGAGCCCCAAGTCACCCAAGTGCATGGCATTGATATCCTTTAGGCAGTGCTCCCCTAGGCAGCGTCATCCGCCGCCACAGGCGGGAACAGGTGGTCGGCGTTGGCCCGCATCTCCCCCTGCGCGTGGTGCACCGCCAGCGCCGTGCCCAGCTCCTGCATGCGCGTCACGCGCCGCCAGAACTTGAGCGCCGCCCACGCCGCCTGCCACCGCACCACCGCCTGAGTCCAGCGCCTGTGCTCCGCCGTGGTGCGCCGCACCCGTGGCCCTGGTGACGTTGGGTCTGGCTGCACTGCTCGTAGCGGGGCGCCCACCGGGCCAGCGTCCATGGCAGCGTCGTCCTCCAAGTCCGACCACTGGAGTGACGCCAGATGGCTCAGCCGTTCATCGCCCTTGAAGCTCACCATCGAAGCCCGGCGGTCGCCCAGCCCGCCGCCCCGCGTGCTGTGCGCGCTCTGCGCGTGGCTGAGCACGCTGGCACGCTGCTGCATCGCCCGCGATGGAGAGGGTGAGCTGGAGGAGGACAGCGACGACCGCCGCCGCTCCTCAAAGGCGGTGGAGGCGGTCAGCTTGGCTGCAGCTTCTGCCGCCACCGCCGCCACCGCTGCATTTGCCGCTGCGCCCAGGCTCCCACCCTGTGCCTCCTCGTCCTCATCCCGGCTCAGGAGGGACAGCCCGGAGGGGGAGGCTGCCCGGGAGAAGAGGCTGGGCCGCCGAGCCTGCGTGTACACTGGCAGGATCGCCTGCGCCCACTGCACCTCCTCTACAAGCTCCTCATCATCCGTGTCGCTGCCGGCACCCATGGACGACCGCCCTCCCTGTGACCCTCTCATCCCCATGGCGTCCTGGCCGGAATGAGGCATGTGGGCCGTGAGGAGCGGGGGCGGGAGGGCGTGCCGGCGCCGCCCCAGCACTCCCCGGCCTCCATTCGCAGACCCTAAAAGAGCTTCGGCGTGCAGGGCAGAAGCGAGGCCGCGGCGCACGCGCATGCCCCGCCAGACCGCCTGCACAAGGAGGGCGGCGGTACGCTCCTTGTGGGCGGTGCTGGCGGCCCACAGCAGGCGCAGCGTGCCCAGCGTGGTTGCTGGGCCGCTGCCGTCAGCATGCGTGGTGGTGACGTCACTGGCCGCCGGCTGTGGTGGTGCGTTGCCAGCGGTGCTGCGGCTGGGCGCCCCGGACTTGCTGCCTTTGCTCTTGCTGCCCTCTTGTGCCTTGCTGGGGGTCTTAGGTGGGGGCGGTGGGGGCGGGAGGCTGAACTTGACCTCGGGCCATTGACCCATGCCGTTGGAGGAGGCTGGCGCGCTTGTGGGGACTGTAGGTCGAGCACACAGCCAGCCCAGCAGCTGCGAGAAAACAACACGCCACCAAGCAAGGTATGAACCACGGTGTGCAGCAGCAGGATTGCTGATCCGAGTGCTGCGCAGGGTGAACAGGAGACAGCACTGAACTCTTGCCCTTACCTGCTCCCAGTACGCCCAGTTGCCCTCGTGCTCCAGTGCCAGGTCCCCCGCGTCTGTGACCGCCGCCTGCAGCGCCGCGCTGCTGTCCCCGTCCAGCTCATCGCGTGACATGTCGAACCACCGGCACAGCCGCATCGCCATCTGCACGTGCTCCACCTTGCGCATGTCCAGCAGCAGGCCCAGAGGCGCTCCGTCATCATCCAGGCTGGAAGACTCGTCGCCGTCCTCCTCGCGTTCTGGGGAGGGAGGGGCGCCAAACAGCGCGCGGACCGTGTCGGGGTGAGCCCACGGAAGCTGCAGGGCACCTTGGCCGAGGCGTCCGACCACCAAGTCCAACAGAGCCTGCTTGGTACGCGGCTTGGGTGCGGGGGCGCCGGCGTTGGCAGGAGGAGGCGAAGGAGGCGCTGGTGCACTGGCGGCGCCCTTGGCTGTGGCTGCGACGGGGCTTGGGACGTCGGCGGCTGCGACAGGCGCGGCGGGAGGCCTGGCGCCAGGGGCCCCGCGAGGTGCCATCCACATGCCCCTGCTGCGGATTGAAGGCGACTTGCGCTTAGCGAGTGGTGCGTCGTCTGCGTTGTCTGCGGCGGCGGGCGGATCGTCGGAGGGGTTGAGGGGTGGCGTGGAGGCGTGCAGGCCGTCCTCGTCCTCGTCCAGTGTGATGTTGGGCGCGGGAGGAGCTGGGACGGGCGAGCTGCGGCGGTCTTGTGAAGGCAAAGGTGTGGGCGTGTCGCACGACAGCACGAGGTCCAGCGTGTGGGCAGTGTCCAGCAAACCAGGGCGGGCAGCCAGCAGCACCTGCAGCGTCGCAGTGCAGTGCGAGCGAGCGATTCCTCGTTGAGGTGATCATTGCTAACTATCAGCATCAGGGCAGCGAGTGTCCAGCGCTGGCGCTTGTACACAGCCGCAAGCAGCACGAGCTCAAGACAGAATGCCACAAGCCTCACCTGCAGGCGCTGCTCCATGTCGGGGAACAGCTGCAGCACCTGCAGCACCTGCAGTGCCGTCATGCGATGCTGCCGCACGTGTGTGAGCACCGCTGGCAGCGCGTGCGTGGCCGCCCGCACCGCTGCCGCCTCATGACCTGCCCGCAGCTCGGCCGCAAGCGCCGCCATACGCGCGGCTTCCTTGGCGGCGGCGGCGGCGGCCTTGCCGCCCTTCCCGCCTTTCCCTGCTCCCTTGGTGGACTTGCCCGACTTTGTGCTCTTGGCGTCGGCATTCGCCTGCAGAGCATTCATACACATTCACAGGCATTCACAGACAGAGCTTTGAGAGGGCCAGAGTCAGCGATTAAGCGGCGCTTCAGCCAGCCTGGCTTGCGAGGCAGTCAGTCCTGCCCCGCACCTGCTCAGCGGCCAGGGCCAGTGCAGCGGCCTCAGCGTCCTTGTGCGCCTTGATCTCGGCGTGGTGCCGCTCCACCGCCTGCTGCCGCCAGCTGGCCAGTGCCTTGTCATACGCCTCACCCTGCACGCAGCACATCCCAGCCACAGTGGTCGTGTCAGTGACGTCACCTTGTACCACCAAACGCTGAGGCATCATGGAAGAGCGTGCCATGATGTGCCGCGGCACAAAACTGAGCCCGAGATAAAGCAAAAGGAAGAGAGGGCATCTTGGTGAGGGCCCACTCACCCCCCACGAGCTGGCTGCCTCCTTCCAGCCGCCCAGCCTTTCATCCTCCTCGTCCAGTCCCATACCGACCAGTAGGGACCGGTACAGCGCCTCCCACGCCGCACAGCTGTCCACCTGCTGGCGTACCGCCTCCACCACCTGCTTGTTCGCTTGCTGCAGCCCCACGCCACCGCCAATACCACCACCACCACCGAGAAGGGATCCCAGCGGCTGCGTTGTTGCCGCCTTGGAGAGTTGGCGGATGAAGGACTGCGGGCTCTGGATGAGCTGCTGCTGCGCCAGTGCCGCCCCCGGGCTGATGAACATGGACTGCGACATGACGCCTCCGCGCGCTAGGGTAGCACTTGGGGCAAGCGCGCCGGGATTGAAAGGCTGGGAGACGAAGACTGACTGTGATCGGCCACCGCCAGGCACTCGCCGCGCTAGTGAGTTGTCCTGGATGGAGGAGGCGTGTCCGAGGCGGCTCGGCGGGCCTTGCCGGCCAGTGGAGCTCATGCGAGAGGGGCTGCCTGCGCCGCCGCTGCCGCGCGCGTTTGACGACCCCAGTGCTTGGTTGGCGGCGCCGGGCGGAAGGACGGGAGCGATGAGTGCGGCGGAGGGCGTGACGGTGCGCGCAAGGACCAGGTCGAGCTCCAGCACGCCACGGGTGGGCAGGAGCGACATGTGGACGGCACCCGGGGCGTCGGGGAGAGGCGCGCCGTCGAACGTGAGGTTGCGCTGCGTGGGTGGTGCAGGGAGCGGGCACGCCGAAAGGTAAGGTGTCGAGCCCTTGGCACGGCATGGCGCAGCAACTGCAAGGTGCACGCACCAGTGCCGAGGAGAGCAGGCCGGTGGTGACGGGTTCGCCCCACGCGTTGAGCAGCGGTCCGCTCGGGTTGAAAAAGTCCGGCTCCGCAAGGCACAGCAGCTTGCGCTTGGTCGGGCTGCGCGGCTGGGTGGGCGACGCGCTGCTGCTCGCCCTCGCTCCCGCCAGAGCAGGGGATGCAGGCCCGCTCCCGCCCTGCTGCGCCTGGTCTTGCTGCGGGGCCGGCTGCGCCCGGCGTCGACGTGCCGAGTTTGGCAGAGGCGCGGGGCTGTAGCGCAGCTGCTGGTGCGCGGCGGCTGCGGCGAGCACGCAGGCTGCGACCAACCGCTGGACTTGCTGCGAGAGGTCGAGGCGATAGTGCCCGGCGGCGGCGACGTCTGTCCAGTTGGCGAGGGTCGTGCCTGCTGGAGTGAACTTGAACGCCTGCAGGCAAGTCATGCAGTACAGATGCGACAATTGGTAATTACCGATAAGTCACCGAGGGGTTGCTTGTCAAGGCTCACCAATGCAGCAGCTTCTTCCTTGCTCTCCCACCCACCTGCACTCCGTCGTCGTTGAGCAGCAGCATCGCCTCGTCCGTGTTGAACACGTTGACCGCCTTCATCTCCTCCACCTCCTCCACCCCCTCCTCCCAGTCCTCCTCCTCCTCCTCCTGCTGCTGAGCACCTGTCTCCTCCCCGTCCGCGTCCGCCATGCCCTTGCCGCCCTTGCGCCTCTTGCCTGGCGGGGCCTTGCCAGACTGCTGCTGCTGCTGCTGTGCCAAGAGGCTGGGCGTGGTGAGCAAGGCCGGCAGCAGGTTGTGCACGTCCACGCAGGCGCTGAGCAGCTCACTCGCCGCGTCCTGCAGTGCCACACACGTGCAAGTTGTTCACGCACCAGCAGTCAAGAAGACAGCGCAGCCCTCTGATGCTGACGCGCTCCTGCTGATGTCGACACGGTGCTCCCACGTATGAGCCTGCCAGTGCACTCACCACTTTGCAGCTGGTGTACTCGATGTGCGCCACCAGCGCCGCCGCCTGCAGCGCCGTGACGCCCGTCACATTGGTGAGGCACGTGATGAGCGACGCCCGCACGCGGTCCGAGCTCAGCTGTGACGCCAGCTGCCTCCGCACCACGCGCTCCAGCACGCCGCTCAGCACGGCGCCTGGCTCACTGGAGGAGGCGCCGCTGGTGGGGCACTGCGTGCGCATCACCTTGACCTGCACCACAGGGCATGGCGGATGGGGCAGGGCACAGGAACGAGCACAGGTACGAGGAGGGTGGCCATAGCACGCCATGCGCACAAGAATAATCACACAGTGGCAACGCAGTATGCAGGTGTGCGTTTGCCTGGGCAGCATGCCTCACCTCTAGGATCCCGGAGCTGGGCAGGTCCGTGGCCCAAGTGGGCGGGGGCAGCACGCCGCCAGCCGTGATGATGGGCTCACCGTCCATCTTGGCAGTCATCCACGTGGCAAAGCCGGTGGCTGCGTGCGTCACCAGCGTGGCTGCCACCTGCACATGAACACAGGGGTGAACGCGTCAGGTGTGGCCGTGGCGTTGGGCGCCAGTCAGATCCATTTTGAACTCTTCTGAAGGCCGGGCGCAGCAGCGAGTGTAACAGCAAATGGGCCCGCACCTGGCGGTGCTGGGCATCCTCCAGGTCAAGTATGTGCGTGCCGTTGGGCCGCTCCGGGTCCCACGTGTCCAGGGACGGCTGGGGGCGCAATGTGGGCCGGGTGACCGCGTCCAGGCCCACCCGCATGAGGCGGCAGCCCTTCTCCCCGCCTGCCAGCTGGTTGATGGACTGCAGGCGTGGCAGGCGCATGCACGTGGTGGCTAAGAGTGGGTGGCTGCATGAGCATGTTGCGCAGAGCACAGGCAGGTGCGGCGGCCTGTTTGCCGCGCATCACAACAATTCACGAGGTGAGTGTCCTACCTTGAAGAGGGCCATGATGCCTGCCATGCCCAGCGGGTTGTTGTCCAACAGCAGCGTGTGCAGCGGGCAGCCTTGATAAGCCCTGTGCCTGCGTGCCTGCGCCGCCTTGCTGTGGGGCTGCTCGCTGCCGCGTTGCTTCAAGCTACCTGCGGTGGTGGCGCTGCCGCTGGCAGGGGCGGAGGGGCTGATGGATCGCGCTGGTGCGCCGAAACGCTGGTACGCTGCGCCGGTGGGTGCGGAGGGAAGGTCGTCGGGTTGCTGGGACAGTCCGCCTGCAGGGTCCTTGGCGCCCGCGAGGCGCGATTCCTGCGTCTCGAACTGCCCGAGCGCACTGCCCAGTGCCCGGGCGCCATCCGGACCGATGTGGTTGTGAGACAGGTCTGCGGGACGGGGCGTGCAAGGAAGTGTCAGCGGCTGAGCGCGAATGGCCGTTCAGCGGCCAACGCGCGAGAGGAGATGCACGAAAGGCAGCCACGTACCGAGGAGGCAGAGAGCGGCGGAGCGGGGGAGGATGGCGGCAAGCGCCGCGGCGCACTCGTCGTCCAGCTGGCAGCCCCTCAGGCGCAGCTCCGACAAGCCCACGTTCCCCTCCAGGTCAGTGGCGAGCGCCGTGATGCCCTTTGCACTGAAGCAGTTGTCCGAGAGGTCGAGGCGGGACAGCACGACGTTCTGCGGGGCGCGGCGCACGCACCGCATGCATCGCACAGTTCGCGCTGGTGCACGGCGGCCGCGCCGCTTTTCTCAACCGGGCGGATGCAGGAGCGCACGCGCACCTGCTCGAGCACTTGGTCGAGGAGCGCCAGGCCAGCGTCGGTGAGCTTGGTGTCCGCCAGCGTGAGCGAGGCGAGCTGGCGGTTGAACTGCAAGCCCAGCGCCAGGGCGTGGAAGCCCTCGTCCTGCAGCAAAGCACATGGGACACGTCAGTGTAAGACGCTGGCGCATGCGCAGAAGTCACACCCAGGGGGCGGGGCTCACCCCCTGGAGGGCGAGGCGAGTGCTCACCTTGATGGGGCAGCCCTCGAGGTTGAGCGTGGTGAGTTGCAGGCGGTAGCGCGGGTGCAGGAGCTCTCCCAGCTCCTCTGTCACCTCGTGATTCATGGCGGGAGTGCGTCTCACGTCCAAGGACTGCAACAAGCACCGGCAGCATGTACGGGTTGAGGTGGCTACGTGCGCTGCAGAGCCATGGCATCACAAGCTGATGGTGGAAGTGCGCAAGTGGGGAGCGGCAAAGGGCACCTTGATCCACGGGCAGGTCTTGAGCAGGGCCATGAGGCCGCTCACGCCACTAGGGTCCAGGAGCCCACGGGTCATCTTGAGGCTGGTGATGAAGCGGGACGTGTCCAGCGCCTGCAAGGCGGTCCGCAAGCCACCCAGGGTGAGGTGCGGGCAGGATGCAGCCAGTTCCGCCCACCTCAGCAACGTTCCTGACGCTTCCCTGGTGCCTTGGTGCTACAACTGGCCATACCATTGCACACTAATCGTGCACAGGGATTAGCCGCTTGCTCCTGGGCCCGCTCACCTGCACCAGAATGCCCATGTCGCAGCGGTGCAGCCGTGGCGCCAGCACCATGTCCAGCTCGTCCTGACCCAGCTGCTGCAGCTGCTGCAGGCGCCGTGTCAGCGCCTGCACCGGCACATTGACGGGGATGGCGCCGCTCTCGCCCACGGTCTGCGCGTCATATGCCCGCGTCACGGCCACGGCCGCTGGCTCCACTGCGTGGCAAGCGGGAGCAGCACACACAGGCTTGACTGCATTCGCGCTGAGGTGGGCAGGAGAGTGCTCAAAGGTCTGCCAAACACGTGATGGCTCCACGAACCTGCGGGTGGTGGGGGCAGCTTGAGGTTGCTTCCCGGCTTGGCCGCGCGATCTCGAATGCCGTCGGGCACCCACGCGACAGCCTCGTTGGGCGAGCGCACGTGGCGCATCCCGGGCGGCACGGCGCGCGCCAGCAGCCGCTGAAGCTGCTGCCTCTCCTCTGCTGTCGGAAGCCAGGTGGCCAGCGCGCCGCCCCACCGTCGCGGGTTCGCTTCGACGCCGTCAGAAGACTTCTCCTCGGTGGCCTCGAGCAGCACCTGCTTCAGGCGCGCGAGGCTCATCACCTGCGAGCGTCGAGCGGACCGCAGGCAGCGCACGTTGTGGTCTCATCGTCGACTATCAATCGAGCGTGATCCACCTCCGGATGAGTACAGTAGCACACGCGCGCACCTGCTTGTCGCCGACCTCACTGCCACTGTTCCACCCGCTCGCGAAGCCCTGAATCACTGCCACCGCCGCCCCGCCAAGCTCCGACAGCTCATCCTGCTCCTCCGTGGACTCCTTGCGGTCACGGCGCGACGCGAGCACGCTGCGCGTGGAGCTCTGCCGGTGCGCCGCGCTGCTGCCTATGGTGTCTGTAGTGAGGCGCCGCGATGGCCCGCTGCCGCCGAGCTGGTCGGGAGTGGCGCGAGCAAGCAGCAGGCCGTCGGCACCCGACGCCCGGTGGACCTTGGTGCGGCGACCGTGCCTCATCGCATCCTCCAGCATGCGCCACGCCGCCTCGGTCGCCTCGTCCGCCGTCAGCTGCGACACCAGCGAGCTCGCGCCGTCCTGGTCCTGAGCCAGCGACGCGCTCCCTTCCCCCTGCAGCTGCTCGCCACCAGAGTTTGACGCTTCACGCGACCTGTCGCCTGGCTGGAACCCACCTCCCTGCGGGGGCTGGAAGGCCGAGGGCATGTGGGTGGACGCCCGTTGCGTAATGACAGTCGTGGTGTGCACCATGTGCTTGGCGGCTGGTTTGCTGGCAACACCAGCTGCACGGGCTGCCACACTCTGAGCCGGCGCGACAAAAGGTGCCTTGCTGGCGCTGCTGGTTACGGAATGGTGCACAGGAGCCTTGTGTGCGGGCTTGTCCGCGGGATGTGAGGTGCTGGCGTTGGACCCGTGCTCGCGAAGCTTGGACGCAGCCGGTGCGAGGGTGGTGCTGCCCCGGTACGCCTTGGAGGACGTCGGGCGCGATGGAGACGAGACAAGATTCTCGATCAGAGCCTGAGGAATGCTCGCCGCTTCCCGCAGGTGCGCTGGCAGCTCCAGCCGTGGCGTCGGACCGACGGACGAATGCTCTTTGAGCACGCCCTCCTCATCGTCTGAATCCCCATCCCCATCGTGCGCATCATCCACCTGGTCCCACGCGTCCCACTCCGAGGGCTGCGTCTTCCACGCTGGGCCAACAGCCTTGGCAGCGGCGGCGGCGGCGGCAGCAGCTGCAGCGGCGGCAGCCGCGGCAGCCTCCTCTTCCGCCGCGTTGTCGTTGGTGTCTTGCGCGTCGTGGGCCAGCGGGAAGGCTACTCGGAGGGGTGCGGTGAGCTCAGGCGGGTGTGCCATGGCTTCAAACTCCTTGACGAAGGTGGTGTAGAAGCCCAGGTCGTTGCCCGTGTGCATGTTGATGCCGGCGACGGGCCGGCCGGGGATGCGCGCCGACATGCGGCGCTGCAGCCGGCGCGACTCGGCGCGGTGGCTCAGCTCGCCGTGGGTGCGCTCAATCTGCGACGGCTCGAGCAGCGGCACCTTGACGCTGCGCCGGGAGGGGCTCTGCGGGCCCCTCGCGCCAGGGCTACCAGCGCCGGGCGACAGCGGCCCGCCATACGGCGACTCCATGCCGTTGCTGCTGCCGCCGCCTCCGCTGCCACGCCGGAGCACCCCGTTTGGTGAGTGAGGGTCTGATATCATGAGCTTAGGCACGGCGAACGCGGACGGCATGGGCCCGACGCCGTTGCTGGCGCGGTGGCTGGTAGCAGCGCCCTTCACCGCCGCAGCACGGGGCGACTGTGGCATGGGTGAGGAAGGTGCTAGGGAGCTGCTGAGGCTGCTGAAGGCGCCACCGAACTCGCTGCCGGCGGTGCGCAGGTGCGGCGTGGTTTGGTGGCGGTGCTCCGCGCCACCCATGGCCTGCCACAGCTGCACGAACTCCTCCTCCGCCTCAAGGCCCATGTAGTCCTCTTCGGGGGCCTCCTCCAGCTGCTGAAGCTGCGGGGTTGCACAATACATGCAGAGCAGGCACAAGGGGTGTTGCGGCTGCGCTTTCTTGCTGGCTCAGGTCCATGACTACAGTATGTTGGCTGGCATCGCACCTGGTGCAGCATCTTTTCGGCGTTGCTCCCCGCCGCAAGGTAGGGCCCAATCTTGCGGTTCGCACTCTGGAACACGCGCCCGTGGTGGTCCACCTGGGTGTTATGATTTGGGCATTGGAGCACCGCGATAGTCAGGCGTTAAGGAGGCACGCCGCCCTCTAGGGTGGACAGGTGCTCTGTGGGGCAGTGAGCGCACGGTCACAGCACCACAGGACCATGCCTAGGGGCTAAACATGAGGTGTTGCGCCACTCACGTCGTAGCCCAGCACGCCGCGAGGCCCCGGCAGCGGCAGCATGGACAGCGCTCCGTCCACCGACTCGACGACGGCGAAGGGTAGGTGCGTCATGCGCCTGGAGCACCGCGCGTACATGTCCTTGAGGTCGTGCTGCTTGCTCTGGAGCAGGGCGCACACGCTGCTGTGCTGGCTCAGCTGCACGCGACGGGGAGGCAACGCACCGCACACATGACGCGTTGGACGGCCTGTGTGCAGTGCTGCACCTGGGGTGCGCACTGTCAGCTTTGCGGCAGGTTGCAGCACCCGCTCCAAAGCTATGGCTGGGTGTCAGAGCCCTGTGAGGATCGTCTTTCTTACCTCCTGCACCTCTGAGAAGAGCTGCCGCATCTCGTCATCCGGAATGTCCTCCTTGGTGATGAGGTCGGGCGGGGGAGGCAGCCGGGGCGGGCGGCTGAACCTGTGTGGTGCGCGCATCATGGCGGCATCATGAGAGCACACATAGAGCCTTGTGGTGAATGTGCCGTCTCCATGGCGGATGGTGTGTTTGGCCCTGGCGTGGTAGCGCACCACCCGTGCTGCGCGTTACCCAGGCCACGACCACACGTCAAGCAGCGTAGGCACTCACAAGGGTCCCTTGCCGTCCTGCATGTATCTGGCGGACTTGCTGCTCTGCAGCCGCACGCTGGCCCCCCGGCGGAACGCCATGGAAGGCCTCGGCGCCAAGGTGGGGCCTCCTCCTCCAACCGAAGGAGCTCCTTTGACGCCAGGAGGGACGCCGACGCTGACGTGTGCGCCATGCGCATGCTGGTGGCTGCCAGGCGACAGCGTGGACATGCGCGCAAGCTGAGGCTGGCCTGTCAGGCTGGCTGCAGACGCCTCAACGAAGCTGTGGCCGTGCTGGGCGCTTGGTACCTTTGCCGCAGGCAAAGCCCATGATGGCCCGCCGCTGTGGGCGCGAGGGTGAGTGGTGACTGAAGTGGCCCTGCTGAGCTGAGGGCTGCCCTGCTCTGGCACGGACGCCAGGTTGGCGTGCCAATCCATTTGTACTTGCTGGTGTGCTGCCGGAGCGAGTGGCACGTCATCGGGGGCCTCTGTGACGCGCGGCAAGCGGTGCCTGCCAGGGCTCGGCAGCGGAGAGCCTCCTGCCTGGTGGCCTGACCCGTCCCCTGGCAGGTGCAGGGCCCCTGGCGGCCTGGGTTGCTGCCTGGCCAGCGGCGCCATGACGGACGGGTGGTCGCTGCCTGGGCCATGCAGCACGCGCTGGCTGCTGTTACGTGACTGGCTGTACGTGGAGCGCAGCACGTTGCCCTTGGACGCACTGTGGCGCTTGGCTGTGGACGTGGCGCCGTGTGCGTCGTACAAGCGGCGGAAGGGCGGGGGCTCCAGGGAGGAGGGGCCGTGCGCTGCATCCTGAGGCCCACCGCCCTGCTCCGCTGCTGCTGCCTCTGCCGCAGCAGGCATCGTCCTGCCTTCACTTGTTGCTGCTGCTTTCGTGCCGCTGCATCTCCCTGCTCCTCGCCACGAAAGCCGCGTGCGGATGGACGGTCGAGCTGAGGCGAACGAACTCAAGACCGAGATAGTCGCGTTCTCGCCTTTCTCGCGGTCTCTTTCGTTCGCCGTGTGTTGCCCGTACATTTTTTCAAACTCGCTCACCAACAGCCAGGACCACACCACAGCTAGGACGTAGACCTGAGCATCATGACCCCCACCATCGCCACCACGGCTGTTTTGCTCGTCCAGCTGATGGTGCGTTTGACGACTCGGCGGCGCCGGCGGGCGCCCCAGCTCCAGCGCCTACGCTGCTGCTGGCGCCACGCCCCACGGGTGCCTGCCCAGCGCCCGCTGCTGGTATTGCCAGCGCAGCTGGGGGTGCAGCGGCTTGCTGGGGCTCCTGCTCGGCCCGCTGCCGCTGGAGGTGCTCCTGCAGCGGCTGCGACCAGATCCACGTCCCCGTGACCACGCCCAGCCTGCGCGTGCTTGACACGGCGGTGGTGCGGGGTGCGCATCACGCTGCATCTCCATGTGTGGGCGGCGTGCACGTGCGCACGGACGCGTGGCGCACCGCCGCGCTCCAGGTCCCTGCATGCCCACTCACCCTACGGCCAGGGCAATCTCTCGGTAGGATGGCGCCATTGCTGTAGCGAATGGGCGCCGTTGTGATCCAAGCAAGACCTCAATTAGACCTGACATGAGTTTGCATCAATCAGCGCAAGATCTAATCGCAGCAGGACTCGATCCCGCGCTGCACTCTCGATCCCTGCCCAGCGACGCTCAGCGCCAGCGGAGGAGCTCCTCTCGTGCACTCCAGCTGTCGCACCCGCGAGAGGATGAGCTCCGGCTCCACGCCAGCAGCAACTCCACCAGCCACCAGCCACTGGAGCGGAGCCGCGATAGCAGCGTTGTCCTGAGGCGCCCTGCAGCGAGCAGTTCTCCAGCACGCAAGCGCTCACCAACAACAGCTCGCTCTCCGAACAAGCTCGCAACCCAGCAGCAGAAGCAGCAAGCAGCAATGTCGACGGTCGCAGAGCGATGCCAGGTGCGTGGCGCACGCACCGTGCGCGCTGTGGAGAGAAAATGCAAGCGACAGGTGGCGAGCCTCATTTGCGGCCTGTTGCTTGTCCTCCTCTGCAGAGCGGAGAGCTGGCGGCGCTCCTAGAGGTGGTGCGCCTCGTCGGCGAGGAGCAGTGCTCGCTGGAGGAGGTGCCCAGGCGCCTCCAGCAAGCAGGTGCGCCCGCACACAGGTCCACGCCAGCCAGGGCCAGCCCCGCCCGCGTTACAGTCTAGCGCGCAGCGTTACGAGTGCACCTGGCCAGTGCGCGCACAAGCCAGCGAGGCGCTCAGGGTGATCCGTGATGCTTGCTGCCTGTCGCCCCTGGACTGGCCCGCAACTCGCTTGCAGGCAACTCCTTCTCTGCTCCACCGATCGCGAGGCCGCGCAGCTTCAGCGGCGGCGCGCAAGCACCCGCCACGTGCTACTTTGAGAGCGCGGCAAAGCCGCCCGTGAGCAGCGGCAAGCTCGCCGCCTCCTCTTCCTACGCCGCCCCGGTGCCGGCGCCGTCCGCGTCCACCGCGACGCAGCACCATCATCACCACCACCACGGCACCCGCAGCCACGGGCGCTCCCACTCGCAAGGCGGAGCGCTGCCCTCAACGCAGCAGCAGCTGCTTCAGGAGCACACCGCCGCAGCTGCACCTCCTCCTGCGCCGGCGCAGACGACCAGCGCCACCACGGAACGCCCCTCTGGCAGCACCGCCAGCACCGGCGGCAGCTGCCGCATGATACCTGGTGGGCCGTGCGTCAGCTGCGGAGTCACCGAGGCGCCACAGTGGCGGCGGCCGGATCCAGGGACGCTCCTGCTCTGCAACCGCTGCGGCATCCACTACATGCGCTACCGCCGCCTTCCGGGGCCCAAGAAAGACGCGGCCGCACCGGTGAGAGGATCTCTCCTTTTCATGTGTTTTGCTGACCCGCCATGGGCCAGTGCGGTGCAGCAGCATACGGAGTGCTGCACACGCGTGTGCGCGCCCCCGCAGGCCATCAAGGTGGCGGCCCCAGACTCCCCCATGCACAGCGGCAAGCGCAAAGCCGCCGACAGCTGCCCAGACCAGAGCTCCCACCACTACACTGCACCGACGCAGCAGCAGCTGGCAGGGGGTGGCGGCGCGGCCCTCCCCGCCAGCAGGCCGTCCAGCGCAAGCAGCAACCTGCACAAGTCTAGCGGCATCAGCATGGCCATGGCGGCGGCACAGGCAGCG
>QAXK01002393.1:0-24578 GCA_004335735.1 Chlorella sp. KRBP | reverse complement strand
CGGCAGCGTCATGATCACGCCCGAGGACGCAGAGGCGCCCTTCAAGCTGATCCGGCTCATTGGAAGGGGTGGCTTTGGCAACGTGTACCTGGGGGAGTGGGAGGCCGATCGCGTCGCCATCAAGGTGTGTGGCGGTGGTGGTGGTGGGTGAGGTGGAGGGGCACGAGTGGGAAGTGCAGCATGGAGTAGTTCGAGTATGGAGGCAGGAGCATCACTTGGCGACATGTGAGTGTGGGTGGGAGTGGGGTTCAGCTCGACTGCGAGCGGTAGCAGGGGCCTGGTGATAGGTTGGTTGGCGAGCTCATGTTTCCTGCATCATCGGTGGGTCCACACTGCCCGCACGTGGGCGCAGATCATTGCTGGCAACACCAACGCCGAGGCCCCCGAGGAGCAGGAGTGGGAGGCGCGCAAGGAGCGCATGGCCCAGATGGAGGCCATCCTCATGTCTGCCATCAACCACCCCAACATTGTCCGCACATACAAGGTGCGCGGGGGCAGGGCACACATGGCGGCATCATTAACCGTTGCAGCCGTCAGGAGCAGCAGCAGCAGCAGCTCTTGCAGTTGGTCAGGGCGGAGCAGCCAGGTGGCACACAGCCGTCGACCTCCCGCGCAGGTGACGTCACACAGTGCGGCGAGCATCTTGCCCCAGAGCTTACTCACTCACTCACCCTCTCACTCTCTCACTCCCTCACTGCACAGGTGACGTCGCACAGCGGCGAGCACCTTGACCCAGAGCTGCTCAACGTGGAGCGGCAGCTCTTGGCCGGCAGCGGCGGAGACACGGACGTAAGTGCTGCTACCGGGCCAACTTGCCATGCACTACCAGCGCTCCCGCATGGCACAATGGTGCCTGACATCACGTGGCTTGCACGGCGCCACGGCTGAAGCTTGCTGCTGTGTGATGCCGCGCATGTTGCTCACATGCAGACTGGCATCCCTTCGTTCGAGTGGCACATCATCATGGAGTTTTGCGACAGGGGCAGCCTGTCAAAGGCGCTCGCGTCCTTCAGGTGCGGCATGGGGTCCCTGGGGAGGAAGTGTAAGGGCAATGGGAGGGTGTCCGTCCCTAGGGTCACCAGCGGCAGGCGGCTTGTCTGCTTCAAGTCGCACGGCGTTCGTTCATGACAGGTGCCCAGTCTTGACCTGGCCATGTTGATGCGAACCTGCAGGCTGCACGAGCCCATTGACAACGGGTCAGTCAAGTGGGACGCCTGGGCCTCCCTAGAGGTGCTCAAGGAGGTGGTGAGCGCGCTCATCTTCCTGCACGAGCACAAGATCCTGCACGGGGACCTCAAGGCAGCCAACGTGCTGCTGGCCTCCAGCTCCGAGGACCGACGCCGCTGGATTGCAAAGGTGAGGGCTAGGGCCAGGGATAGGGTTCAAGTGCGGGCGAGGGGGCGTAAATTCCGCCAGCACGTGCACGTGCCGCCTGCGTGTCCTGGGGTCGCGTGTGGTACCGGCCGGCATCACAATGTGTGCTAGCGTTTGTCGGACAAGCAGCAGCGCCCACATGTGTGCTGATGTGCAGGTTGCGGACTTTGGCCTGGCGCGCGTGCTCAAGGACAAGAGCCACATCAAGACGCAGACGTTTGGCACGGTCACGCACATGCCGCCAGAGCTCCTGGCCAAGGGTGAGGCGGCCGCGTGTGCTCCACAGCATCACCCTGTTGAGCTAAATAGGGTGGTGTGCGGACAGGGAGGCGCCTTGGACGTATTCAGGAGAGCCGCATGAGGAGGAGCCGCAGCTGGCATGCTAGCCTCACATTGGAGTTCATGCTGGCCTTTTGGCTGCACGCAGCTTTTGTATTCCATCACTGACTGGTGGCGCCCGACTGGTGTGGCTGGCCCCTTGCGCAGGCACGCTGTCCCCGTCGTCTGACGTCTACGCCGTGGGCGTGCTCATGTGGGAGATCTTCACTGCCGAAAAGGTGTTCAAGCAGCTGAGCGACAGCGAGGTCATCCTGGCCGTCGTGACCAAGAAGGCGCGGCCCACCTTCCCCTCAGACTGCCCGTCAAGGTGAGCCTGCAAGCACCGACCTGGCCCCTTGCTGCCCACGAGCTTGCTCTCATAATCATGCCTCTCACAACATCATGCCGAGACTTCTGAGGCCTCATCATCCGTCACAGCACGACGTGGATGGCAGGTGGTACTCTGCTGTTGGACGCGCCAAACAGCGTGTTGAGGCGTGCATTTGCGTCCCCTGCCATATCTCATACATCTCTCCTCACTCTCCATCACCGCAGGTACAAGTTCCTGGCTGAAAAGTGCTGGGCGGAGATGTCAGAGCTGCGTCCCTCGCTCGAGTCACTGCTCAACGAGCTCGAGGTGCTGCAGGAGCAACTCTGCCCCCAGGTGCGAGCCCTACCTCAACCCTTACCCAGCCCTGTCCCAGCACAGTGCAACGCCAGCATCGTTGGCGCAGATTCTGTAATCCTGTGCCACGGGGAGTGCAATTGCGTGGGACGACGGCAAGGCAGAGGACTGACTCCTCTGGTGCGTGGTGGACGGATATGGTATCACATGCGCAGGGCCAGGAGACGTCGCGCATCGTGTGCAAGGTCTACCCAACCCGCCAGAGGCCCTTGGAGCAGTACCGAGCCCAGCTGGCAGCGGCGGCGGCGGCGGCGGCAAGCAGCCACGCAGGGCAGGCAGCGAGCGGGCAGCAGCCCGGCTCACCCACTGCTGCGGCTGCAGCAGCGGGCCCTCGCCCAGCTTCAGCTGGCGCGCTGGTGGCGAGCGGGCACGCGCAGAAACTGGTGAGCGAGGTGCTGCTGACAGTCTGCGCCTGTGCGCTATCCACTCGTGCGCGGGTCGTCAGCTTGTCAGTCCGCGCTCGCTGCCTCATCGCGTACCGTGCCCTTGCGCTTCGCAGAGCGCGCACAAGTCGCGCAAGAGCGCGACCGACAACAAGCCCGGAAGCCCTCTCAGCCGCAGCTCCAACGCAGACGCCGCAGGCGCCGCTATGTCCGGCGCGATCGCCCCGGACGGCTCGCTGAAGCGTACGAAGTCCATGGCGGGAGACGCGGCGAAGAGCCCGCTGGCAAACGCAGGCACGGTGCGTGCGATGCGGTGCGGCGTGGGTCGGCTCGGGACGAGCGCGCACCGGTGGCGGGGACCAACACTGACGCTGTGTGCTTGCCTGATCTCGCGTCACGCAGAGTTCGGGAGGCATGCTGGAGACGGCGAGGAGCAACAGCAGCGCTGGCGCTGTGCCAGCCGGCCCCAGGTCAGGAGGCGCGACGTCGCCGCTGGGCAAGGAGCAGGCCAAGTGATAAGGCGCGCCGCCGACGACGTCGGCGCCTGCGACGGCTGCGCTCCGCTTCCGCTTGCAAGGTCATACGCAGTCGCGCTGCTGCACGACTCGTCAACACGCCCGTGATTTGGCGGTGTGGAGACGAGGGCCTCGAGGCAGGAGACGATGGTCTGACTGGCCCAGGAGGGTCACGGACTGCTCAATGTGATTACATAACCCATGACGGTGGCCAAAGGTGCACGTATGCCCATGGCGTGCACCTGGTTGTGCAGCATGCGTGCACAGACATGTCTTCACGGTGTGTGTGGCTTGAGCAAACGAACCCGAAGCCGCACACCACCACCACCAAGCTCCTGAGGGCCGCTGCACCTTCCCTCCAAAAGTTACCTCCTTAGCCGATGCATCATGGTTTCCGTTGCTTCAACCTGCGGCGGATAGGGCGACCCATGTGATGCTGCACCTTGCAACGTACGTCTCCGACTACACATCGTCATGCGTCTTCTTCCCGTGTCCCCTCTCTCTGCGCCGCTCAAGCAACCAAGCGACATGTGCCACCTCGTTTTTCCGTGGCTGCGCACACTGCTGGGTCTGCGAAGTAAGAATCAGGCCTTTAGATGATGCGTCTGCGCGTGCCGTGCTGAGTGGGTAGCCTCTGTTGGTGGCGAAGCAGGGAGCGATGAGTGTGCTTTGCCGGTGAAGTGGTTTAACTGATGCTTGGGGGTATCTCCGTGGCTGGGGCTTGCTGGCTGGTGGACCAATAGCGTGCACGTGCATTGGAGGCCTGCACGGCGCTGGTGACAGTCTTGTAACGAACTGGGCAACGTGGTGTGAGGGTGCACGCATCGTTAGCGGATTCCAAAGCCGCATCCGCAGGTGCGCCCAGTGACGGGGTCCATCATGACCTGTGGGCCGCACGCATGCACGTCGTACAACGGTCGTCCGGCGTCAGCAGGGAGCAGGTGGCAGGTCTGGGGCCGGGGACTGGGCCAAAGCACTCAGCAAGAGGCAGGAACCGAATGGCCGCGTGCTGCGGGCGCGTCTGGCGGCGTTTCCGAGCGGCTGCTGTGCTGTTGCTGGTGATGATCCGAACAGCTGCCGGACAGGCGCTGAGGCGGGCAACGCGTGCGAGCGGCGTGGCAGCTACTGCTTCCCGAGGGCCTTAGTTCTTGCACCGCGTTGTTGCATGGTGTCATGACGCACAACGGAACCTCACCGAGTGAAGAGAAAATTTCACGTAATGGATAAAGGAGCAGGCGAGCCAGCATGCGGTGCACGCGTGGCATCCCGCAGGAGGAGTGGCTGGTGCTGCTTGGGCCTGCAGCGTCCCTGCACCAGCAGCTGTCATCGTAATCATCATCATGACAGTGTGGAGGGTCCGATGGCACACAGGGGACAGAGAACACCGGAATTTCGAATGCACACACACGCGTGGCATAATTGCACAACGCCGCGGTCTTCAGCCACTCGCCACCGCAGCACAGGCAAGGCAGCGCCTCCTTGGGTCTTCTTGGAACACACATGTACACAGCCCTCCCACCATATCGTTGCGTCTAATGGTGTGTTCGCTGGGGTGGGCGGGCTAGTCCCTGTCCTCTCTATGCCACGCCGAGTGCTCGCTCCTGCAGGACCTGCCCCAGTGGTGGTTGGGAGTGCCCTGCGCTCAGGTCTAGGGCGCCGAGCAACCAGGAACACACGGCCCCACTGCCTGCGACACCTGCCACCGCCTGCTCTACACACGGCAGACCAGACGCAAACACACCCCTGGGGGCAATAGACGGGCCTGTAAAGGGACCTGTAGCTACTGGTAGCCGTTATCATCAGCACCGGGTGGGTTCGAGCCACACTGCCATCCAACTGACACCGGAAGTCTAAAGCTCGACGCACTCAGACACACACACGCGTCGTGGCACGCGACGGGCTCCTTGGATGAAAGGCAAAGCCAGGAGGCGTGGGGGGGCCCCCTCAGGAACAGCGGGCGCACCGCTGCAATCTCACATCAATCATCATGAGGCACAACAAACAAATCATCGCCCGGCAGCGAGCGTTCAATCCACAAAAAAGACACAGCTTTTGCCCGCACCTCACGCCGCACCCGACCCCACAGCGCTCTCTTGAGCACTCTCTTGCTCTCCTGACTGCTGCTCATCGAGTGCAGCAGTGCAGCTGCTCAGGCAAGGGGTGCGCCACAAGCGGGTGCGCAAAGCGTGCGATCCATCCTGCCCCCTCGCGGAGTGAATGATAAAGATGAAGAGAGCAACGCGGCGCAGAGCCAACGCCCCAGAGCGCAAGCGCGCCTGGCGCGATCGGGGGCCCGGCAGTAGCAGCAGCCGCCAAAACTTGAAGCGCGCGTGCACGCCCCACGCGCGCATACCTGTCGCCCCTCCCCGCCCAACCGCCCGGCAGCGTGCAAGTCCCAAGTCACAGCACCATCAACAGCAGCCCATCCGCCATTGCTTAGCAGGTGGACGTGCCCCTCGTACCCCTCCTCTTAGGGTGCTACACCTGGCTGCCTGCCGTCACCATCACCGGCCGCCATCCGCACCCTGCGCACCCTGCGTCCCACGCACCACCGGGGGGCCCGTGGCCGTCTGTTGCGCCGACGACTGCGCCCTCAGCTCAGGGTACAGCGCCCTGGCCGGCCCACCCCCCGCCGCGCTGTTGCCAGGCGCAGACACGGACTTGCCGGTGGCACCCGCGTCCGAGCGCTGGCGTTGCAGGCCACGTGGAGCCCCGGCTGCCGCTGCAGCGTCCTGGCTGCCTGGAGGTGGTGGCTCACTGGCTGGCGGCTGGGTAGCACCCTGTGGCTGGTTAGCCTGGTTAGGAGTAGCAGCGGCAGCACTGGTGTGGTGCACTGGGATGGCGATAGGACCACGCAACCTTGCTCTGCTGCTGCTAGTCGCGCTGGCTGCGGGGAGGTTGCTGGGGAGCTGGAGTTGGGGCCCGGCGGCAGAGGTGGAGGCGGCAGGCAGCGTGGGGCGGAACTGCCGCATGGAGAGGGAGGTTTGGTGGGGGTGCAGGGGGGCGCGCGGCAGCAGCTGCTGCGTGGCGGCGTGTGCGCCTTGCAGGAACGCCAGCGTGTGCTGGTGGTGGTGGTGGTGCATGGGGACGGGGACTGGCACTGGCACCAGCACTGGCACGACGGTGGTGGTGGTGGTTGTGGTGGTTGTGGTGGCGGTGGGTGCGGAGGTGGTACGGTCCAGCCCGCCGCCAGACACCCTACTCTGCGCACCTGGTGGCGCTGTGGTGGGTGTGGGTGGCCCTGCAGCTGTGATGGGGGGTGCAGAGACCGTAGGCTGCAAGGGCACACCTGGTGCGGGCGGCATCATCCCTTGGACTCCCTCTGTGTGCGCGGCAGGAAGGCCTGCAGGTTGCTGCTGCTGCTGGTGCAGGTGCCAGGTGGCGGTGGCGCCGTGGGGCAACGCATAGCCCAGTTGCTGGTGCTGCTGCAGCTGCTGCTGGCCTGCAGGAGCTCCTGTGCCCAACGCGTGCTGGGCAGGACCTGCTAGTCCCTGTGATGAGGCGAGTGCGGGCGCCATGGTGGGGAAGGGCTGGGGGCCGGGGAAGGGCGCGCCAGGCTGGTGCTGGTGCTGGTTTGCTGCGCTGCCGGGCGCTGGGAGTCACATGTGCTGCACCGGCACGTGCATGGGCATGGGCATGCGCATGTAGTGCCCCGCCATCATGGGCACGTGCCGCTGCATGTAAGCCATGTTGAGCTTGTCCATGGACATGGCGGCGAGCGGGTTGTACGAGGAGGAGGGCAGCGTGGTGGCGCCGCGCGTGGTGGCGGTGGTGGCGCCTGGGGGGGCGCCGGAGGCGGAGGGTGGCGTGGTGCCGGGGCTGGCGGAGAGGGCGCCGCGGGCGGGGCTGGGGGTGTAGCCGTAGCTCTGCGGCGGCGGCACATCAACGTGACGGGCAAGCAGAGCATCAAACGCGGTGAGCGCCGCCGCACCCATGTGAACTGCTAGCTCCTTGTCAGCGTGCATCCCTGCCAGCCTGCCTGTGGGATGCTATGAGCACAACGCCCCACACCAGGTGGGCATGTGAGGCGCATATGTATGCATGTCTCACCGCGTAGGCCGACGGGTCGCCTGTGGGGTAGGCCACCGTGTACGTGCCCATGGCCCCGTACGCCGCCGCCGCTGCACTGGCATCGTAAGCCCCCGGAGAGCCAAACATGCCGTACGCTGCCCCACCCGCCGCCGCCGCCGCTGCGCCATACGGATCATAGGCGCCATAGGGCCCGTAGCCAGCACCTGCCCCGTAGCCGCCAGGCAGGATGTGGCGGATGACGCCACCTGCCGCCTGCTGCTGCTGCTGCGCCACTGCCCCCGCGCTGGCTGCCAAGCCTCCCGCCGCCGCCAGTGCTGGCCCCGGGGGCGGACGGGAGCTCTTGCCCCACGAGACGCGGATGGGCAGCCCGCCCAGCACCAGCCCGTTCATCAGCTCGAGCGCCTGCTCTGCTGACGGCCGGTGCACAAACTGCACGAACCCGCATCCCTTGCCCGCTGGTATCTTGGTGTAGACAATGTCCCCGTAGGCGGCAAAGGTGGCGTGGAGCTCCGCCTCGGTGACGTTGGCGCTGAGGCCGCCGACAAAGAGGGTGGTGTTGTTGGGGTCGAGCTCGCCTGGGGAGGGGCCGGAGGAGGCGGATGCGCTGCCTGGGCGTGGGCCTGGGTGAGGCCGGGCGGTGGCGAGCCCCACGCGCACGGGCTTGTTGCCTATGTAGACGCCGTTCATCTCGGTCACGGCGCGGTCGCGCTCCTCCTCGTTGCAGAAGCGCACGAAGCCGAAGCCGCGGCTGCGCCCCGTGACGGGGTCCATCATGACCTGTGTGTGGTGTGGGGAGCCGCACGCATGCACGTCGTACAACGGTCGTCCGGCGTCAGCGGGGAGCAGGCGGCAAGTCTGGGGCCGGAGACTGGGCCAAAGCACTCAGCAAGAGACAGGAACCGAATGGCCGCGTGCTGCGAGCGCGTCTGGCGGCGTTTCGAGCGGCTGCTGTGCTGTTGCTGGTGATGATCCGGACAGCTGCCGGACAGGCGCTGAGGCGGGCAACGCGTGCGAGCGGCGCGGCAGCTACTGCTTCCCGAGGGGAAATCTGGCCGCCCGCTGCTGCCGAGGTGCCGAGGTGCTGCTCGCCAGGCTCGCTGCCACCTGTGGAATGCTTGCTGTGGTGCCGTGCGCCATCCCCGGTGGGCGAGTCCGATTAGCTGGCCCAAAGGCAGCGCGCGCGGCTCCTTGCGCTGCCGCTGCGCAGGCGTGCCCCCTGCCCGTGCCCCTACGCGACCCAGTAGGTGCAAGCGCTGCCCTGCACGCCGCGGAAGCTACTGGGCGGGGGGAGAACCGCAAGAGGTAAAGCGCGACGAGACGCGCACCTGCGCGCCGCAGGTGCTCTCGAACTGGGACTTGAACGTGCTCTGTAGAACATTGTCGTCCACGTCGTAGGCGAGGTCGCCCACGAAGACGCTCCACGTCTGCTCCTGGTCGCCACCTGCACGTCGCGCGGCGAGCGTCAGCCCAATTGAACACGGAGCTCGGCGAGGCAGCACCAGCGCCCAGGCAAAGCTGCGCACCTTGCTGCTGCTCCTGCGCCACGGACATCACTGGCGGGCCTGCGTGGAAGTGGGCCAATTCAGCGGCTGCGGCTGGATGAATGCGGACTCCGCTGCACGACGAGGCTGGGCGTTTGCGTGCTCGAGGATTGCGTTTGCTCGTCCCCGCTGCTGCGCATGCACGCGTTTTTCAGGGTCTCTCATGCACGCGAGTGGCTGTGGCAGGCTTGCAGCGTCCTGCCAACCTGTGGAGAAGGTGTATGTCAAGCAGGAGCTGAGGTAGACAGGACCAACTGGGGCGGAGCACCTCGCTGCACGCTTCGCTGCGAACTACTGAGGACAGCCGAGGAGCAGGAGAGGAGGATGGTGGCGCTGCTGGTGCTGGCGTGCTTCGTCGTGGTGCGCTCATCGCAGCAGGAGGACAGGCAGGAGGCGCTGCTCGCTCTGCGCAGGCACAGAGTGTGCGATCTGCTTGCACGGTCTCCTCCTGGCCCAAACACAGGCTCTCGCGGCGGGGCTGGCGCTCAGCAAGATGTTGGGCTTCATCTCCAAGCTGCAGAAGGAGCTCGAGAGCCCGCCAGACGTGGTGCTCGACGACCCGAACTCGACAGCACCAGTGCGTGCCAGCAGGGATCCAGAGGCCACAGCAACGCAGAGGAGGCAGCTGCAGGTCTGTGCAGGGACATGCAGGGACATGCAGGCCTGCACATGTGATCCCGCGCGCAGTTGCCCCTCCCGTCTGTCTTTGCGCCACCGACCAAGTCGCTGTCAGTCATCATTCCAGCGTACAACGAGCAGGAACGCCTGGGCTCCACCCTGGACGAGACCATCAGGTGCGCCCGTCAGCAATGGGGCGCAGAGTGTGTCTTTGCAGGGCATCATCCGCCACCGGAGTGCAGCGCACTCACGTTTGCTGCTTCTCCTCGCACTGCGTGACGATTGTGCAGCTACCTGCAGCAGAGGCGCAACCGCCAGGGCCCGCACTTCACCTGGGAGATCATCGTGGTGGACGATGGCAGCAAGGACCAGACAGTCAGGCGCGTGCCAAGCCAAGCGCTTGGGGAATGATCTGTTATGCAGCACCGCAGCGGAACATGTCAACACGTGGGCACGGCAGCAGGGGGAGCAGCTTGCGCAGCAGGCCCCGTCAGGTGCAGATGCCACCGACATCCTTCTTGTGCCTTTGCTTGGTGGGTGGGCGCAGGGTGGCTACCGAGTATGTCCGGAAGCACGGACAGGACACGGTGCGCGTGCTCAGAGTGCTCAAGAACCGAGGCAAGGTGCGGTGCCACACACGCCTAGCCAGGACAGACGGTGCTGCGGCAGCACGCAGTATGTATGTATGTATGTATGTGCGCGGAGGGTCAAGTTTAGGGGTCGAGGGGCACACCGCCTGGGGTGCTGGCGTGGTGCATGGTGCGTGCAGGGCCACGCCGTGCGGCGGGGCATGCTGTGCGCGCGGGGCGAGTTCTGCCTCTTCATGGACGCAGACGGCGCCACGCGCTTCACTGACCTGGAGTCACTCGAGGCCGCCATGGCCAAGTGAGTTGGTTGGACACCTTGGCACCTGCTCATGAGCTCAGCAGCACGCATGGTGCTGAGCACACAGTCCGTCTGCGTGCGTGCAAGCGCAGGATCATCAAGCCATCAAGCAGCAAGGACGAGGCGCCGTTGGCCGCTGCACTGGGCAGCCGGGCGCACCTCTCCCAGGCAGCAGCAGCCAAGCGCAGCGCCATCCGCAACCTACTCACCAAGGCAAGGCGCTGGCGTTGGGGGGTTGACCATGCATTCGCTGGGCAGGCTTAACTATGGTGGAGGTGGCGAGGCAGTGCCAGACTGGACGAGCTCGTGCTGCCTGTGCTGCGCAGGGCTTTCACTTCCTGGTGACGTTCGTGGCGGGGAGCCGCGTCCGTGACACGCAGTGCGGCTTCAAGGTGAGCCTACTGCTTTGTTTGCCGCCACAAGGAACTATAAGCCGTGCTGGACAAGCGCTATGCTCACTGCCGCTTGCCGCATGCAGCTCTTCACGCGGCGTGCGGCGGCGGCCCTGTACAGCAACCAGCGGCTGCAGCGCTGGTGCTTTGACGTCGAGCTCATCTACCTCTCAGAAGTGCTGGGGATACCCCTCACCGAGGTGAGGACAGCAGCTGCAAGCAGGGCGGTGCACCTAGGATGCTCCCAGTACTGCAATCAGACAGCAGGCGTGCACCCATCGTCGCCGCTGTGCAGGTGTTTGTGCACTGGACCGAAATCCCAGGCTCCAAGATCAGGCCCACCAGCATCATCAGCATGGCCTGGGAGCTCCTGTCCGTCAAGGTGCGCTGGGGCTGATGGGGCACAAGGCTTGTGCTGTGCCTGGTGAGGGCGCTGTCTGATCCTCCCCAATCCGCGCCTGGATCTCCTACCACGCAGTTGGCGTACCAAGTCCTGGGCTTGTGGCACGTCAACACGGAGGCTGAGCTGCAGCAACGGAAGCAGTCATGACCCTGTGTCGAGTTGAGAGCGTGGCCTTTTCTGTTTCTCCCTATTCATCCGCGTCGCTGAAATCGCCTCGCCCACGTACACGACTCGTGTTTTGCACACAAGTAAAAGTACAGACTATCCCCAGGACTATCCCTGGCCTACAACAGGCCTAACGCAGGCCTCTCTACGCATCCACCAGCAGCGCCGGCTCCCTGGCTCAGCCCAGCTGGATCTGTAGGCAGGGGAGCAGGCGCAAGAGCTCGTCGTTTGCTGCAGTGTGAGGTGCACACGCCATGGGCCTGCGGCGGGCAGGCAAGCTCTCACCTGTGACTTGCCGCCTGGCGGTGCCAGGACGCGCGAGCTGGGGCGGTCCGTGATGATGTTGCCCACTGCGCATACGACGGGGGGGGGGGTGCAACGTGAGCAGCCTGCATTTGGCAGGCTGCAAACCTGGACCAACACCCTGCTTACCGTTCTGCCCTTGGGGCCGCACGTAGTTGTTTTGCGCCTTGCCCCCCGCCACGTCTCCGGACGAGAGGCCGGCAGTGCTCTCGACCACCGGCTGGTCCTCCCCGGTCTCGGTCTTGAGCGCGTAGTCCTTGGTGGCAATCATGTCCTGCACAGCACATGATTGTATCGAGAAGTTCATGGCGCAGCACGCAGAGCATGCAATTGAATTTCAATCTGAACCACCTGGCGCCACCTGTCTACCCCTCCTCGTCACAGTGCTGCTGCCCACTCACATCCTTGATCGTCGCGCGCAGCGTCTCCAGGCCACCTGCGCAGGTTGGCGGCGGGTGGACGGGCTCGCAAAGTGGAATGCCATCCCTCGACGCCATCCCTGGAGCCCTCGAAGCAGCTGCTGCAGGAGCGTCCTGCGGTCGCTAGTCCTGCGCTGTCCGCTCCATCCTGCGCGAGCTTCAAGCCCAGCTCCGCACCTGCAGGGGACAGTCCTCGCGCACGCGCCTGTTGGCGCAGGTCCTTGATGGAAAGGGGCTTGAGCAGCGCGTCCACGTCCACGCTCGCCATCCTTCTTGCGTCTGTGTGCTTCTCTGTGCTCTGCTCTTGAGGGAAGTCCTCATGAAGTGCAGGTCCAGGACACAATCCCAGGCTGCAGCAGTGGTGCCTAGCTGCTGCTGCCAGTGCTGCTGCCAGTGCTGCTGTCACTGCTGCTGTCATTGGGGATGGGGGACCGCCGATGGGGATGCGCGTGCGGCGACGCACAAGCGGGCGCGCACAAAGCTGGTGCAGGTGCTCCGTCATGGCTGTTGCACCATCATCTTGCGTTTTGTTTTCAGTTGCCTATTTTGGAGCGGGATCTGCATTTTGCCGTACCGGTCCCAAGAGAGCGAGAACTGGAAGGAGGAAAGACACAACGCAGCAACGTAGATGCCGACGCTAGCACGCCCTCGCACCTGAGCTCGCAGCTGCTTTGAGCAGGAGCCAGATGGAGGACAAGAGCCTGCGGGTGCAGCAGCGGCTCTCGAAGCGCAACAGCAGCGTCGAGGGCGCCGCTGCTCGCTCTACAGCAGCGCCTTCTGCAGGCGCGGGCAAGCTGGTCTATGGGGGCGCGTCCTCTGTGGCCGAGTCGAGCCACGCTCCACCGGCCCAGGGAGGCCCGCTGCCTCCCTGGGCCAGCCAGTTTCCGGAGCTCATCACGCGGGAGCTTAGCCCGGAGCGCATGCGGAAGCTGCCTCAGGTACCGTTGCAGCCGGAGCCCGGTGATGCATGTCGCGCGCGGGACATGCAGCGAGTCGCCGTGGCTCCGTGCCCGCTGCTGGAATCGCCCGTGCAGACCTTCAGGAAGATCAACGTGGCAGGCGAGCCGCCTCCACCTGCCAAGCCCAAGAAGAACCCGGTCAAGCAGCCGCTGGACGCGCACATGCCGGCGGCGCGCTTGCAGCTCTTTGTGTTCGACAGGACCACAGGTGAGACAACACGCAGCAGTCTCACTGTGCTCGTTCATGCCACAGTGCTAGCAGCCAGTATCGTGCGAGGCAGCAAGGCGCACGTGGATGCACCAGTGGTATGTGGTCGTTGGGGTACCATGCAGGCGAGCCCATCCACGGCGCGGCGCTGCGTGTGAGCACCTTGACGTCCATCAACGAGGGTGGGGACAAGGACGTGGCCAAGGCCTTTGGCAACCTGGCCTACAGCAGGGAGGACGGCCTGTGCCACCTCAAGCTGCTGGCCAACGCGTCCTATGTCATCACAGCCACCTGCCCTGGCTTTCACAAGTGCGTGCTGCGGCGGCGGCGGTGGCGGTGGTGGTGGTGGCAGCATGGGGCCCTGGCCGGTGCAGCATGGGACAGGCAGCACCAGCAGGGCCGGGGCCAGATGGTGGGGACCGGGCAGACCAGGGTAGGAAGCAACGCTGCCGCGCTGCATGCTTCACAGCACACAGCGGCAGGCACGGCACAGGGTAGCAAGCAGGCGCACCACATGCTGCGTGTGCTGTGCTGTGTGGTGCAGGTATGGTGAGCTGGGTGAGTACCTGCTGGTCACGCCCAAGGAGAATGAGCGCGTGGACAAGGCCATTGGCATGGTGCCCGTGCGCATCACCATCTCGCTCACGCTGCGCGAGCTCAGGCCCATGGCGGGGGCGGGCATACTCAACGTGAGCGGGGCGCTTGTGTGGGGGCCCTGGTGCACTTGTGCACGCTTGTGTGGGGGGAGGGTGGGTGGTGTGCCTGGGGCAGGGGCACAGCACAGCTCCTGACCAGCAGGCAGCATGTGGGTTGCCTGAGGGAGGGGCACAGCACAGCTCCTGACCGCCAGGCAGCATGTGGGTTGTCTGAGGAAGGGGCACGGCACAGCTCCTGACCAGCAGGCAGCATGTGGGTTGCCTGAGGGAGGGGCACAGCACAGCTCTTAACCGGCAGCACGTGGGCTGTCTGAGGGAGGGGCACAGCACAGCGTCCTGCCAGGAGGACCTTGTCTTGAACGTGGGAGGGCAGGAGGCGGGCAGGGACAGGGGGCAGCGGCACAAGACAGTTCCAGGTCCCCGACAGCGGCAGAGTGATAGATTGGTGCCAATCTGTGCCAATCTGGGGGGCCCTCTTACGTCCCGCAGGACCCGTACGGCCAGGTCAACCCGTTGTACGAGGCGCCTTTTGTGGACAAGATGAGCACGCAGCCACAAAAGGTGGCCTTCCTCACGCCGCAGGGCGTCAAGCAGCACTTCCTGGCCACCACCCTCCTGTGAGTCAGTGCACGCAGTGGGGCACGTGCCGGACAGGCGTGGCCCAACACATGCAGACGTACAGGGGCGCACAGCACAGGGCAAGCCGCGTACGCCCGAGGCGCTAGTAGCATGCTGGTTGCAGCGCTGAGGTGGCCACCCACAGCAGCAAAACGGTGCACGCCATTGTTGTGGCTCCTGCTGCAGGGCGCATGACGTGCTGGGCTGCTCCGGTGATGTGCCCCAGCCCGCCGCCACCGCCTACCTCAAACACAAGCGCCTAGCTGACGGCCAGTCGCTGCTGGGGCAGGTGGCCGGCGGCGACGCGGCCGACGGCAGCAGCGGCCAGCCTGGCACCAGCCAGCAGCAGCAAGGGCAGCAGCAGGAGCAGGCGTTGGTAGTGCCGCACGCGTCCGTGAACGGTGGCGAGGTGGTGGTGGTTCCAGGCGGGGCGGGGCGGGGCGCTGAGCTGGTGGATGGCCAGGGGCGCGTGTGGGCCTACTCGACGGACAGCGAGGGGCACTGCTACTTTTACGGGCCCAGGGTGGACGCGGGCAAGCGTGGCGCGCAGGTGAGCAACGGGTGCATGGGGGGGGGGGATGGAGGTATGGGCCGTTCAAGCAGTCTGCGCTTGGCAGCTATGTGTATTGCTCACTCACAGCCAGTGGGAGAGCAGAGCATGTGCCGGCGGTGGGGGCCGGGAATGAGGGTGTGACTATGGGGCGGGGTGGCCCTGAGGCAGTGACTATGGCGCAGGGTGGCCCTGAGGCAGTTGGCAAGCTCAGTGCACTGACTGTGGTTTTAGCTGTACGCCCCGCAGGTGCCCCAGTACAAGTACATCGACTCGGGCCCCTGGCTGTACGCCAAGAAACGGCACATGGAGACAAACTTCCAGAGCCTGCCGCAGCCACTGTGAGTGCCGTGGCAGGCAGCGTGCGTGGGGCGTGGCCAGCCTGAAAGCCTGACAGCCTGACAGCCTGACAGCCTGACGCAACGACTCTGTCACGTGTGTCTTACGTCGTGTTGTGCCTTTGCTCTGTGCACGTGCACCCTCTGCCCTGTGCCCTCAGGTTCGAGATCCACCCCGCCACACTCCTGGACGGTCTGCGGGCCACGGGGTCACCCAACCAGCCGCCAGGCGCCAACGACGTCGCGTGAGTGCGCTGTCCGCCCTTACCCTAATGCGAACCCAAACCACCATCGTGCTGCCTGCCACCGGCACTACCACATGCCACCCGCATGCCACAAACACCGCGTGCGTGCGTCCTCGCGCTGCCCTTGCACGCTGCTTGCAGGTTGTCCGGCGAGTACGGCCCCCTGTCCACGCACCACCGCTACGGCCAGCCCCACCGCGCGCGCCCTGGCAGCGCCGGCCGCACACGCGCCGGTGACGGCAGCCTCTTCACGCTGCGCCCCGCCGCCAAGCGCGGCTGGCTGGACGTGCACCCGGAGATAGACAGCATGATCCAGGCGCCGCCTGGGGAGGGAGAGGAGGCAAACGGGCCGGGGACGCCGCCAGCTTGGGACGCCGCGCCACTCAGCAGTGCGTGCTGCTGCTGCTGCTTTGCTTTGCGCACACAGGCTTGCTTTGCACAGGCTCGCGCATGGACCGCCCCGGTGCGGGCGCCACTTCCAGGGCTGCTGTGTAACGTGCACCTGTGCGTGCGTGTGATCTGCTGCAGGCCGGGAGGGCAGCCCCGCGCGCGCCAGCAGCCCCACCCACCCGCTGACGCGCCGGGTTCCACAGCACCAACAGCAGGCATCGGAAGAGGTGAGCCACAGCGCCTGACGCCCTGCAACACACACGCCAAACCTTGCAGATTGGTAAACTCAACCCTAACCCTAACCCTAACCCTAACCCTAACTCTCCACGCAGGCGGCGTACCAGCAGCTGCTGCGCGACGAGGACGGTCTCGACCAACTGCTCGTCGCCGCGCCCGAGGAGCTGCTCGCCCCGCATGAGGGCGCATGGGACGAGGGCACGGCGGAGTTTAGGGCTTTGCTTGCCACCATGGGCGCCATGCCGATGGACCCTGAGGGCGTGCACAACTACCTGTTCCCTGGGGACTACGACATCAGGCTGGTGGGAGGGGACAAGGCGCTGGTCTTCTACACGTACGCCACGGATGGAGAGGTGCGTGGCGGCTGTGTGCATCATCATCATCATTGCGTGGCGTTCACGACAGGTGTCGTGATGCTGCAGCCGTCACGAAAGATCGCCAGGCAGGCCAGAGGTGCGTGACGGCTACAGTGTGTGTGGAGGCTGCAGCATCAGGTGCTGCAACAGCAGTGGTGGGTCATGCGAGGGAGGGCACAGGCAGGCCTGCCACGTGGGTGCAGAGCTCCCATGCTTGCCTGGAGGCGGGTTGCCGTCACTCACTGCGACACGGTGCTGGCGTGCACATGCTGTGTGCTGTGCGTGCAGCTGAGTGAGGTGACGCGCGCACAGAGTGAGCTGGTCAAGATCACCATGCCAGGGCCTGATGAGGAGCTCATGGCGCCACACGTGAGTCACGGGGGCGTCGCATGTCATGTCGGCCTTGCCTCTCGCCGCCATGCGGCTGACTGCTTCCTCCCCAGCAGCCTTGCCCTTCTTGTGCCTGCGCTTAGGCTGACAGCACAGGCCGTGTTAGCACGCACAGGCCGTGTTAGCACAACGGAGCCTGTAATGCGCACGTTCGCCACAGCACCACCTACTTACGTCCTCATGGTTGCCCTGTGCCCTGGTGGTGGTTGTGGGTGCATGCAGGTGGAGGGCACGCCTCAGAAGCGCACCACCTTCCCCGTGCAGCTCTACTGCCGCGCCAGGCCCTGGGTACAGGTGAGGGTATGCATGAGGGCTTTGCCCCGCGCATGGGCAGGGCAGAGGACGCAACCGCCAGGAACTGTGCCTCCTTGCCGCAGAGCTGGAAGCAGCTGCGTGTACGGGTGCCCTCATGTGTGTATGCGTGCCCTAATTCGACTTTGATGCACGCTGTGTGCGCTGCGCAGGTGGTTGTTTACGATGTTGACACGGCCCAGGAGGTGGGCCGGTCGTGCGGCATGCGCTTTGAGATCAGGCGGATGGACTACACGAGGTCCATGACGTACAGGTCCGTTGGGGCCTTCCTTGCACTCGCCACCACTCACGCCAGGGCTGACCTTGCTGCGACCCGCACAGCCCTGCCGAGCAGCCAGAGCTCCACTTCAGCTCTGAGAGCAAGTACTATGCTAAGGCTCGCGAAGGCAGCAACCCAGCAACCCGTGACATCATGTGCCCATAACATGGTTGGCTGCCCTTGCTGACGCTAGTACTGTCGTTGCTCCTTGCCTGGTGCGTGTGAGCAGGGCGGCGCGCATGCAGGCGCTGTTCCAGAGCCTGGGCACCCAGGACCCCAGCCAGCTGCCCGCCGACCTGGTGGACCACGGCGCACTCGAGTACCTGCGGCAGCAGGAGCAGGAGAGCCGCCTGTCGGGCCTGTGGGCCAAGGCGCAGTTCCAGGAGGCGGAGCGTGACTCGCTGGCCAGCGGGAGCGGCAAGCAGCACAGCAGCACGCCGGTGCACACGACGGCGGGCACCGGGTTCAAGAGCATGGCATCGGTAAGTTGGTGTGTTGGGGTGGGGAGCCGTTTGGTTGTGGTTGCTTGAGGGGTCCGGGATGGTGGGGAGTGGGCAGGGTAGATTGGGCAGCGGCCAGTCAAGCAGCTGCCCCGCGCAGGGTCCTGGTGGTGTGCTCTCATTCACACTCTGACCTTGTCTTGCTCTCCCCGCTCACCACGTGCAGGCTGCGGACGAGGACATGGACGCGATGCTGGTTCCCTTCGCCCAGGGCCGCCTCGACGCGGAGCTGTGCCACGACAAAGTGTTCCTCACGCCGGGTGACACGTACAACGTGACCGTCGTGACCTCGGACCCGTACGTCGAGATCCTCGGGCGACAGGTGGGTGTTAGGGTTGAGCCTGGACGGCGCGCGCACGCTGCGTCGCCTGCGATCGAGCTCTCGACAGGTCTGGGAGGCGGTCCGGCAACACGGCTTGCGAGCTCATGTTTGCTCGTGCGCTCGCGCAGACGCGTCAAGTCGGATGGGAGCTGGAGCCTTTCGTCTTCTACGCGTGCCACAAGGTCAAGCTCATGGCCGGCTGCCGTGAGAAGTTCAGCGGCGAGCCGATCCGCGGCATGCGCGTGCACTGCGTCGTCAAGTCGTACCCCAAGTGCGTCTTCGCAAGCTGCTGGGGTGCTGCTGCGCGCGGGGCACAGTAGACGGGTCGGAATTGCCAGGCTAGGGAACGATGGCGACGGCTGCGTGCTCTGCGACTGCGGTGTGTGCGCGCAGGCCGCCGCGTCCGCCCATCGTGCGGCCCGAGTGGTGCGAGCAGCCCGAGGCGTACGCTCGCCGGCTGCTCGACACCCTCATCGACGGCATCGTGCAGGAACGGGCGGAGGACCGCACCGCCGGCGTGGTGACGGAGCACTGGGTGGCGACGGATGACGACGGCATCGCCACCTTTTTCGTGCCGCCGGGCGCGGAGGTGACGCTCACTTGCGAGGTCGGGGACCTGTACGAGGAGACCAACCACGTGGCCACGCGCACGCTCTCCAGGGTGAGTCAAGTCGAGTCTCGGGATGATGTAGTGCGGTGTGGGCGATGCCAAAGGGTGCTGGGAGGCCTGGCGGCTCGCTATGCGCGCTAGACAGCGGCGCACACGGGTCGGAGTGGTGCTTCCCCGCACGCGCAGGAGCGCGAGCAGTTCTCAGGGTTCCTGCTCGACCGCGTCGCCTTTACGCACGTCTCCGTGGTCGACTGCAAGACAGGCGAGCGCGTCCCTGGCTTCAAATTCAAGGCCTACGATGTGACGCACCTGGCGAGCAACCCGCCGCAGCCGGGCATCGCCATCGACAAGAAGGGAGGCGTCATCTCGCCAAAGGCCTCGCACAAGTCCGGCGCTAGGCTCCGAGCCAGCAGGTGCGCGCCGCCACACGCACGCTGCCCCGCCTGACCCGCCGCAACAGCCGGCACGCCCACCCGTTCACAGCTGATCCCGACCCTACGCGCCCCCTTTGCGCCTCCTGCGCGCGCAGGCGCAGCAAGCTCGACGATGAGGAGCTGGAGGCTGAGCTGCTCAAGTGCGTCGTCAAGGACCTCAAGCCCTTCTTCGTGGGCGACACGAGCACCGAGGAGCAGGGCGCGCCAGTCGTCAAGTGCAGGGCTGGCAAGGTCATCAAGGTGAGGGCGCAGGGCTCGCGTAGGGTCAGCGTTCGGTGCTCAAGGAGGAAGCAGATTTCGAGCGGAGGTTGGGTGCAAAGGTGCGACAACGAATGTCATGGTGTGTGCCTGTGGCCACCGCGTGTGCTGCAGCTGATCGTGACGCACACCCCCCGCGAGTACCTCTTGCCCGAGTACCTGCGGGCTGGCAGCGGCTCCATGCTGGTGCACTGCTACGACGAGCACAACATCAAGTTCCTGGCGCCACCCAAGCCGCGCCTCAAGGTGATGAGGCTGACTGGCTGCCTGGGTGCACCTCGCGGCCCCACAAACAGCAAGCGCTCCCAATCGGCACCTGCCCCACCGCACACTGCGCCAGAAACGCCCCACAGCAGCCCGCAGCGTCCTACCCACCCGCGAGGCCGAGGCCCCGAGGTACACCTGCCCCAACTTGTGCCACCCCACTCCACCCTCCCCTGCAGGTCCGGTGCTCCGACATGTGCACCATGGAGTGGGTGCACGGCGTGCGCGTGCTGGTCATGGCCAAGCGCGTGGACCCTCTCTTTGTCCCCGAGGGCGAGAGCAAGAGCCCGCAGCAGCTGCATGAGGACGAGGAGCTGGCAGGCGCGCGTGCAAAGCAGCAGGCCCAGCGCGACGCCGAGGAGGAAGCTGCGAGGAAGCTGGCCGCGGAGCAGGCTGACAAGGACGCCAAGGGCAAGGCGGATGAGGAAGCCAGGAAGAAGCTGGCGGGGGAGGAGGAGGAGGCCAAGGTGGCGCAGGCGGCGGCGGATGCAAAGGCGGCGGAGGGGGCGAAGGAGGGCGGGGCGGGTGGGCAGTCGCGGGACGGGGCCAAGGGCCCGGTGGACCTCACTGGCACTCAGGTGCGGGCGGGGCACTGGTTCTCTTCTCTGCAGGGATGGCTTGGACCCGTGACGTGCTCCACTTGAGACTTGCGCTTGCAAGTGCTTCTTTCCCTTGACCCAGCGTTCTTAGCGCCTCTGTGGCTGCAGGGCACTTCGTCCAGGCCCGTGGACAGCAAGCCGCAGGTGTTCTGGGACGGCAAGCCCGTGCCCGCGAACGCCAACGGCACCACCACCAGCGCGCCGCACGTGAGCCCGGAGCAGCTGCAGCAGTCGGTGACGCAGCAGGTGCAGGCGCTGACGGACGAGGCGCTCGCCGCGTCGCGCACGCCTGTGCACCCGGGCAACGGCACGGGGGTCGGCACCGCCACGCAGGTGCGCCGGGAGGGTGAGGTGTGTGAGGTGTGTGAGGTGAGGTGCGTGAGGTGTGTGCGCCGGGAGGGTGCGATGGTGGCGTGGGTGCTGCCTGAGCACAGGAGGCACACGAGTGCAGTGAGCAGAACCGCATGCAACTGTGCAGGGCGGGGAGAGGCGGGCACACTCAGTCAGGCGTCCTTCATCCACCCCGCCTACCGGAAGCGGGCTTGCCAACCACCTGACTCTCACCTGCCTGCTTGCTCACAGGGCGTGCCGCTCAACACCAGAGTGGGAGGAGTGGCGGCTGACCCAGTGCCAGCTGCTGCCCCCGGGGCGGGCGCTGGTGCTGGCGCTGGTGCTGGTGCTGGTGCTGTTGTTGGCACTGGCACCAGTGCGCTGCCAGGTGGCCTTGTTAGCCGGACGAGTGGCAAGGGCCAGGCACAGGAGGGCGGTGGCGCAGGTGGCGGCGGCTTTGCCTACGAGCCCTCGGAGCACAGCGAGGCTGCGGTGAGGCAAACGACGCGAATGGCAAATTTGCACCACGTAATCGATCCTTGACCCCCTGGGTTGCAAAAGCTACTGATGCAACGCACGCCTGAATGAGCGTCACACCTGTGCCTGTTTACAAAACGTGGGCCGCGGGCGCGCAAAGGAAACAAGCTGTGCTGCCTTTGATTCCGCAGGATGGTGCCGAGCGTCCCGTGCTGGGTAGCGAGGCGTCCATGGCCCTGGCGCTTCAGGAGGAGATGGAGGAGGAGCGGCAGCGTGCGCAGGAGCCCTCGCCCATTGGCCAGCCGCTGTGGGGACCCATCTGGTGCGCCCATCTAGTCGCCTGTGCAAGCAGCTCAACGCCTGTCGGCAACACAACACACTCGTGCTGATGTTGATGCAGAGATGTGGAAGGACCATGCCCAGCAGCCGCAAACAGCTACAAACAATCGCATTGATGCTGTTGGTGTGCTGTGCCCCCACCCTACGCACCCATGCAGGTACGACGCGCACACGGGCATCCCGGAGATGGAGCCCGAGGGCCCTGGCCTGCTGCTGGACGTGGGCCTGCAGGTGGTGGTGCAGATCCTGCCAGAGTGGCCGTACCTGTGCCAGCCGCAGTCCAAGAGCTTCAAGCAGGGCTCGTGGAAGAGCCCCAAGCCCATCAACTTCATGCTGCCTAGGTGAGCGGACGGCGGGCTGTGCGCCACCTGCACTGCATGCACTTCCAACTGCCAAGGTGATCAGGCTGCCTGCGTGCACACAGCATGGGCCCCGCATGCCCGCCTTGCTACGCCAGAGCTGATGGGCAAGCGTTTACGGCACATCTCATCCGCCACACACTTCATGGCATGACAGCTGATGAATGCAAACACCCACCTCGTGTGTGCAGGGACGACGCCGCCTTTCGGTTCTGGATGGAGCGCGACCGCGTGCTGCACACCTTTTATGGGCCGGACGGCATGCCGCAGCTGCCCTACCACCCGCTGGCGCGCCTGCAGCCGCACTGCCCGCTGCCGCACCTACTGGGCAGGTGCGTGTGGCCCCACCTGCGTCCTTGCCTTCCCCCAACGTTGGATCCTTGCGATGGCCTCCTTCGAACAGCTGGTGGTGGGTGCCCTGGACTACCTGACCTAACCTGAACCTTGCTGATACTGCCACTACTATCATTCCTATATGCAGGTATCACCCAGACCTCAAGCTGCTCAAGCCTCCCATCTGGATGGAGGGCGGGGAGGGCGCGCAACCCAAGGAGGAGGCGGCCACGGTTCCAGCACCGGCCGACACGCAGCAGCCCAAGGCGCCAGCAACGCCCCCAACACCAGGCTCAGGATCAGGAGCGGGAGCAGGATCAGGATCAGGAGCGGGAGCGGGAGGTGCAGGCAGGGAGGTGCAGGCGGGTGCAGGCGCGTCTACCAGCAAGGCGCAGGCGCAGGCGGGGAGCGACGCGCCGTTGCCGCTCCAGACCTGCCCGTCCGCCATCCAGGTGAGCCCCGGGCACACTTGACAATGCAACCTGTGGCTGCGCCGGGTTAGGGTTAGGGTTAACTTGACAATGCCACGTTAATGCCACTTGACAATGCCACCTGTTGCTGCTCTTTCGCCCCACATGTCATCCGAGTCGAATAAAGAGGAGCCAGGTGCAAACACTAACCAAAGCCAAGCACATAACCCTGACCTTGATCCCTAACCTGTGCTGTGCAGTTCATGGACGGCATGCCCGACCTGGACGACGTGGCGGCGGCGGCCTGGGAGCACATGCGCATGGCGGGCAGCCAGTTCCTGCCGCTGGAGCGCACGCGCCTGCTGGCGCTGCTGGGCAAGTGGGGAGCCTTCCCGCATGTCCTGGTGAGTGGTTTTAGGTTTTTGGTCGTGGCTTAGGGCCAAGGTTTGCTGGTGCAGGCAGCACGTCATGTTCACAGCCATGCATTGGGTCTCGTTTCCCTGTCTCCTCCCAGGCGTGGGCTCAAAGTTGTGTTGCTGTCTGGTAACTTGCGCATCGCAGGGTGGCACGTGCCGCGCATGCCACGGGACCCAGCCTTCGCCGTCCCACCCCTTCCTCATGCTGGAGCACAAGTGAGTAGGTGCAGCCGCACGTGATTGGCAGGCCCTGATGCTGCTGTTGATCCTCCCACTGGCTGGATGTGTTGCGCACCAGAGAGTGGGTGTGAGGAGGGCGCCTGACGCGTCCCATGGCTTGTGTGGTCCTCCTGCTTGCGCGCAGGCACTGTGCCAAGGACAGCTCTTCCACCACCAGCAACAGCGTGCAGCTGAGCAGCGCGGGCGAGCGCGAGCTGCAGACCGGCTACCGCAGCATGCTGCTGGCAGATGACAAGTACCAGCTGGCCGCGGCGTGGGCCATCCGGCCAAGGGGAGGCGCCAAGCAGGTGGGTGGAGGTGTGGTGCCGCTGCCTTGGCTGTGTGCCTCGCCAGACCACCCAGACGCAAGCATCAGCCTGTCCTCCTACATGTATCACATGGAACACGTGCCTGTGTTGCCTTGCCACGCAGCTACCACCCCACCTCAAGTACCACACCCCAGACAAGTTCACGCGCACGCACGCCATCATGGCGCGCTCGGAGGCCATCTACTGCGAGTGAGTCGCTGCAGCCTGCCAGGCGCACGAGCAGGTGCACGCCCGCGATGATGCCTAAGCTGACCGCTCGCTGCGGTGCCTGCGTGCTGACACTCGCGCAGGACGCCGTTCTTCACATGGCGCTTCCCTTCTGGCGCCGTGATGCACGTGGGCGTGCATGACCTGCTGTACAACGACCTGATCGGCCTGCTGGACCGCACCGCCTCCTCGCTTGAGTTCCTCACGCAGCACGTGGCCAAGGTCAAGGCGCACAACGCCTCGCGCGGCAAGGAGGGCCGCTTCCTCGTCGGGCACGAGGCGGCGGACGGCTGCAAGGGCGGGCTCTTCGTGCTCGACGTCTCTCGCGCGCAGCCCTTTGGCGTGGTGGACTTCATCCTCGAGCAGATCGGCGCGGTGTGGGACTGGTGGGGCGAGGTGTGCGGTGTGGAGCCGCCACGCGCCGAGGACGCCGACGACCCCGCCGGCGCGGTCCTGGCCAAGTTCGCGGGGCGGCACCAGACCACCAGCCTCACCGCAAACGGCGCAGCCGAAGGCGCTGCCGGCGCGACCGGCGCAGCACCTGCGCCAGCCAGCACCCGACGCAACCTCGCCCCGCCCAAGGTCGGACTCATGGTTGTGGCCGGCGCCGAGGCGCTGCTG
>QAXK01002391.1:0-11458 GCA_004335735.1 Chlorella sp. KRBP | reverse complement strand
GCCTGCTGATGCAACTTTGCTGAGATGGTTGCTTGACTGATGCTGCCTGCTGATGCAACTTTGCTGAGATGGTTGCCTGCTTCTGCAGCGCTGTGTTGGTTGCGAGCACTCACACCACATGGCGTGTTGCCTGACTTGACTTTTTGTGCTGCCACACTTCCAGGACAAGTTGCTGGCGGCAGAGCAGCACTACAAGCTTCTCTTGGGCCGCAACCAGTCGGAGCTGCTGCGGCTCAACCTCCAGAGGGCTGATGACTTCAGGAGGGCATTGGGGCGCTTTGCAGCGTTGCAGGCACAGGCTGCAGCTGCCGCAGCTGAGGTCTGGGGCGGTGTTGCTGAGCAGTTTACACAGTGATCCTGCTTGCGTGTGCAGGTAACGAGATAGCTTGATTGCACTGGCCAACACATGCAGCACCTTGAGCATCAGCGGTAATTTCCAAGCTTTCATTCTAAGTGTTCATAGTGGGCGACACAAATTGCATCGTCGGAACGTTGCCAGAAGATGTGCACAGAAATTTCTCCTTTAAAGGCAGGCCCAGCCTGAGGGATCACCTTGGCATGTGCAGGATCCGCTGGTGCAGGATGTTCAACGAATGAATGCCGCGACTTGTGAAGTCTGT
Source organism: Chlorella sp. KRBP (assembly GCA_004335735.1). Classification (NCBI taxonomy): domain Eukaryota; kingdom Viridiplantae; phylum Chlorophyta; class Trebouxiophyceae; order Chlorellales; family Chlorellaceae; genus Chlorella; species Chlorella sp. KRBP. The sequence goes on along the minus strand of QAXK01002391.1, from coordinate 10,838 downwards.
GAGTGCGTGGGCGGTCAGCAGCTCCAGATGCGGGAGTTCGCAGCTCAGCAGCTGTGCTCAGCAGCTTCGATCAAGTCAAAGATTGTACATGAGTGACATGCGTTCAATGTGCAGCTGCTCAGCAGTGCTGTTGGTTGGTGATTTGCTCACACCCGTAGCTTTCGCAGGACGATTGTGCACGTGCATAAGCTGCCGATGAAGACCAAAATCTTTCCGTAGGATCCTCGAGGTGCACTTTCTTTGGCTTGGTTTGTTTCTCATGTCAGCATAGAGTCAAAACTAATGGATACTTGGAGCAGGGGCAGTGTGTTTGGAGCAGGGCATGCTGGCAGCATGTTGCCAAGCTTAAGCATGCACTCCAACCAGACCGGCAACCTTGATTCGACGATGGATTCTGATCGTAGCACAGCCTCGCACGTTTCGGTTCTGTCTTTCTCAGAGCTGCTGTCACAGCCCCCGAGCTCGAATGTCCAAGGGGCACTGCAGCCTCAGCTGTCTGCAGCGCCGTTTGTGCCGACTTTGACCTCTCCAAGACACGTTGAGAGCCCCTCAGACGCTGTTCACCTCGAAGGCACTTGCCGTCCTACGAGGATCGATGCTGTGCCCCCTCAGAAGGGAAGTGGAAGTGGGTACAGGAGGCTGTGGGCGCTGGTCAACTCTGTCAAGCGTGGGGATCCTGTGAATTCACGTTCTGGTGCTGATGATCTGTCGGTGAGGGTACCGTCGGTGGCAGCATGTGGAGGGCAACATGTGCTGCAGTACAGTCCTGTTGGGTGCATGGTTTCCTGCAGGCCAGGGCATCTCTTTTACAAATGCGTGTTCAAGTCTTTCAGCATCAACGACAACCCTTTACGCATGTTTGACGGGGGGGTGTACATGATGGTCGGCATGTCTGCCTGCCACCCCCCCTCAAGGTCCCTTCCGGGACTTGACTCAGGCTGTCGCGATGTCTCGTGCTGCCTGCTGAGCGTGTGCTTTGCTGAGCCTGTGTGTCGCTTGCTGCAGGTGGATGATCTGATCAAGATGGTGCAGCAGCTGCCAGCTTCAGCCAATGTGGTGGAGGCCATCTTGCCTGCCCTGAGCTACCTGGACTCCCGCGCAGCAGCAGCACTGCTCAAAGGCCTGGCCAAGGCTGGGCTGGGTCAGCGGGCCGTCGACATCTTTGACTGCCTCAGGAGCCTGCCAGTCACAGCCGAGCATGCACGGTTGTGTGACATCTACACATACACCACCATGATCAGCCAGTGCAACACGCACCACCAGCTGCGGCGCGCTATGGAGCTGGTTGCAGAGATGCGCAGCAGGGCCATCCCACTCAACGTGCACACCTACAGCGCACTGCTCAACGTCTGCCTCAAGGCAAGCGAGTTTGAGCTGTCGCTGGATGTGTACGCACGCATGCTGGCAGAGGGCGTCACACCCAACCTGGTGACCTACAACACACTGCTGGACATCTACAACAAGACCGGCCGCTGGAAGGATGCACTGGAGGTCTTGGAGCTGCTGCAGCACCAGGTGGGCTCACATCACACAGCTGTTGGCATGTCACAGGGACCACACAGCGAGGCAGTTGGCTGATGCAGGCAGAAGCTAGGGATGCGGTGTGTAGCGGCTGCAGCCTCACCACATGTGTCTGCTGCCCTGTGTTGCTTTTGCAGAACATACGGCCGGAGGCGCGCACATACAACGCAATTATCTCCACATGCAATGGAGCCGGGCGCTACTCGGAGGTGAGGATTGAACATGTTTTCGAATGGCTTAGAGCTTTGTGTGAGGTTGCTCCTACTGCCAGCTCCCTCTCATTGCCAGCAGTTGGGCGAATCTGAACTGTACGTGCACATCTTGCCATTCAGTGCTGGGACGCGGCAGCTTGCGATTCGTCTCTGCATCTGCTGCTGACTCTATGCACTGCTGCTGTATGTCCTGCAGGCTGTGGGTGTGTACGAGGTGATGATTGCAGCGGGTGTGGAGCCCAATGGGGCCTCGTACAATGCTGCCCTGACCAGCTATGCGCGCAGTGGGCAGCTGGATGCAGCACTGGCACTGTTCACAGCCATGGGTGCACGTGGCTACGAGCGCGGCACCAACATCTATGCTGCGGTGCTGTCAGCTTGCGAGCGACCCGGCAGGTGAGGGGCTGATGCCTGGGCACACATGCCAGCAGTTCGTGTGGACACAGTTTGCACAGTGCTTCTGATCCACTTAGAGCTTGGGTTTGCAGTCCGCTGCCTGCTTTATCTGTGGGCGCGGTGTTTGACACTTTTGGGTGTGTACGCTGTTTGTGTGCTGAAGGTGGGACCTGGCACTGAAGCTGCTGCAGCAGATGCAGGCTGAGAGTCTCCGCCCGTCAAGCGCCTGCCTGACCTCTGCCATCAACGCTTGCCTCCAAGGTGAGCTGCCTCACGGCATCATCGGCAATGCCGACTTGACACACAGGCGTCAGTCATACTGTGCTTTCCCGTAGCCTGTTTGTGCCTGTTTGTGCCGTCCCAACAAACTGTGGAGTCAGCTTGCATTGTCTGGCCAAAAAAGCATTGGAGCAAATCAGGGCGGCATGCTGCGTCTCAAGGATGTGAACCAATGCATACGTGCTCCGTCACCCTTCCTGCCTTGCGCAGGTGGCCAGCCGGAGCGTGCGGAGCAGCTGTTTGAGCGGCTGTGCAGGGTGTGCCAGCCGGACGCGTCCACCTTCAACTGCCTGGTGCGTGTGTACTGCCGGCTGGGCAAGGTGCGGGAGGCCGCCAACATGCTGGAGATCATGCTGCGCAGCGGCCAGCACGTGGAGCCAGCCACCTGTGATGCAGCCATCGACACGTGCTGGGCCACTGGCATCGTACCACTGCAGCAGGAGGCAGTGCAGATGTACAAGCGGGCGCAGCAGCAGGGCTCGCACCAGACACACATGGTCAAGCAGGTGGGCGCTGGTGATATTTGCAAGCAGCAAGGTCAGGCACTCCTGTGGGTGTTGGTAACAATCCGGGATAGCAATGTATGCATATCTCCACAGCCATTTGGCAACCAATTCATTCAGAAAGTTGGTGCTGCGACCCTGCCCCGTCAGTTGTCTGGCTTGCGGTAGTCAGTCCTGTGCAGCTGGCGCTGGAAAGCGGACATTGCCTTGCAGCAGTGAGCTCACAGCGTGCCGCTGTGTCGGCTGCCTGGTGTGCAGGTGTGTGGTGAGGGCTACGTGCTGGACCTGCAGCTGCCGGCGGGGCCCCCACACGTAGTCATGCTGAGCCTGCTGATGCTGCTGGCTGAGCTGCGCGACCAGTCGGCTGCATTGCTGACACCGGCGGCCAATGGGGCAGCCAAGGTCTTGTTGAGGCTGCCTGTGCAGGTGGGCAAAACATGCGTGCCTCCTTGATGTGAGGCCTGTAGGTTGCTGTAACCCTGACAGGGTTGAACATGTGCTGCTATGGTTTCCTGTTACAAAGGTTCAGGTTGCTGGAGTAGGACTGGCATCTTGAGTCTTTTGCATGTTGGTGCAACTTGGAATGCACAGGGGTGAAGCTTGGTGAAGTGAGCACTTGCAGACGTGGGCAGGCATGAAGGCCTGTGGGCTGACACCTGATGCTGCTGTGTGCACCACCCCTGCAGGACAAGGACGGAAACTCCCTCAGCCACATCGTGAGCAGCCAGCTGCGCGGCACGAGCAGCCCCTTCATCTCCATCGAGCCTGTGCCGCCAACAGCCCTGGGCGCTGCTGCAGCCCCGCAGGACCCCGGCGAGGAGCTGCACTTTGTGGCCGAGGCCACTGCCGTGGCTGAGTGGCTGGCTGACGGTGCTGTGGGCCTGGTGCTGGGCCAGCTGGCAGTCAAGCAGGGCCTAGATGGGCTGCTGGCCTGCCAGGAGGACGCGCAGCGGGAGTCCAAGTGCCGCCAAGCCATGGCCAGTGTGCAGACCTTTGAGGCCAGCGCGCTCATCCACACACAGGTACACTCCTGCTGTGGCTACCAGCTGATCGGCACATGTGCAGGCACTTTTTTGTTGCATGTCTGTTCCCCACATGTCCATATGTCCATACCACTCTTCTGCACGCCTGTGTGGATGCTCTGACCATCTGCATTGCCCTGAGCTACCTGTTGCCGCTTGCATGTTGCTGCACCCCGCCTGCAGGCCTTGCCAGCGGCGCTGCTGCCCCAGCGTGTTGAGATGGCCCGCCTGCTGCTGCGTGCGACAGCTTTGCTGCAGCTGCCTGAGGAGGTGGGGCACGACGCGGTGCAGCTGCTGGACCGCCTGCTGTCCTCCAGCAGTGTGGGCCTCCTGGCCGCCAACCTGAGCGGGCCTGCCCTCACTGCCGCGTGCCTGCACATCGTGTCCCGCCAGGACCTGTCGGCCGCGCCCGCGTGTGCGGCTGCCTTTGGGGTGCAGCCTCAGCAGCTGATGCTGGCGGTGACGCAGGTGCAGCAGGTGCTGGGCGCCAGGGGCTGTGTGGCCATCTCTGGGATGCGCGTGCTGCAGCTGTTCCTGGAGCGCCTGGCGGTGGACACACGCGACCAGCAGGCAGCGCTGCAGGTGTCTGGCCAGGCTGTGGCGCTGATCACGCGGGCAGTGATGGTCCCGGGCTTCATCGGCTGCCGGCCCTCTGTCATGGCGACGGCTGTGCTGTATGCATCCAGGCTGGCTGCAGGGCTGCTGCCTGCATGGCCTGTGATGCTGGCGACACTGACGGGGTATGCGGAGACAGACGAGGCGCTGCAGCCATACATCCAGGCTGCCATGCAGCTCCTGCTGGAGTTGTGAACCGTGTGAGCAGGGCTGTGGAGGTGGGGGTTGTGTGACCCCTGTTCAGGGCTCGTGTATCCAACTGACCTGCCGTTCCAAGCAAGCTGTTACAGCACGCGTGCGTGTGGTGTGCTGGAACTTATTGACCAGTGATGGGCAGACAGACAGCTTGACTTGTGGGGTCTGTTGCCATAGCTGCTCTGCACGGAGGTATTGGCTGGGCTTGGCAAGGATTGAGTGCCTAGAGCTTGAGTTGCACGTGCTACATCCCGTGCTTGGTATGATGAGCACCCTGTGTTCTGGTGTGTCTATCTCCATCAGCAGGAATTGCTCGGCAGTATGCATGCCATCATGTTTCAGGTGCCTGCCTGAAGGCTGAATTGTCGCCTTCATATCTGTCATGCGAAGCGTAGCTAGCACTGCATGTTGTGCGGTGGTGTCCAAGGCTACACGTTGAGTGTCGATACATGCGGCCCATTCCTGCATGAGCTGCTTTGCACTGGCAGCGTGCGCATGCACTCAGCAACTTGTTGAGGTGTGGCTTTGACAGCTGCTTGCTAGGAGGTGCAGATGTTGACCATCGCATCGGTCGTGCCCTGCGGCTACTTACTGCTGCGAGGCGCCTGTATGAGCGCAGTCTTGCCTGCTGCGTGTGGGGTACCTTGTGATGCTTGGAGTGTGGGTTGTGCGGTGGCTGTGAGGCCTGTGCGTCAGCCTTGCAGCCATGCAGCCTGTGCGTACTTGTGGCCACAGCGCATGTGTGTGCCCAAAGCTTGTCGTCACTCCCCAGTTGGCAACATGCAGGGGGCATCCCTATGCCATGTATCTGTGTGGGTGTGATGTCTGTGGTCAGCCATCTTCCCTGCCTCCATTTACTGCCTCGTTTGGAGGCAGCCACCCGTGACAGCCTTGTGGGGTACGAATGTCATGGTGGCCGACCATCTAGGTGGGTTGATGTGCGTGCAGCAGTGAGCGTGCGTCAGCATGTGTGTCGCATTGTGCATGTGTGAATGAACTAGTTTTGCGGGGTCTTCATTGTTCTCAACTCCTTGGTTTGGCTGTTAGGTCTTGGTTGGCGTCAGCGCTTGCGGCGGGGGGTGGGGTGTGGTCAGTCGGCTGCTTTGTGCTGGCCTGTGATGAAGAGGTAGCCGCGCTGAGAGCAACTTGAAGGGGACACTGGTCAGTGTGAGTGTCGCGTGTGTATGGGTGAATCATCGAGCATGGCTGAGTGCTGCAGGCACTGACCAGCAGCACACACATAGAGGAGATGGGTGGCTTTGTACCTGTGAGGGCGCTGGCCACATCGGCAACCTGCCTTGGCTCGTCTGTGGTTGTGTTTTTTGGAGGCTCTGTGTGTTTTCACGTAGTCATTGCGAGGGGGATTTCAAGTTATGCGGGCTGCTGGGGTGTAGCTGTGGTGGCATCTTCAGCAACAGACTTCACCAGATACTGGCTGAAAGCTGCCCGCTGCACTGCCGGGTTTCGTAAGATCCCGGCACTAAACCAACAGCCTTTCAACCTGCGGCTGTTCAAAAACTCAAAGACCGCTACCTGGATGCTGTGTGGGTGGCTTTTTGGCTATGATACTGTTGTTGGCCAGAGACGGGTGGGTGGTGGCCCCCGCGCACCTCCATGATGTGTGTTACAGGCAGTGCCGTTGCTGAGTGCATCAAACCCTTGCCATACTACATGCCTCAAGTGTGGTGATTCTGTGTTGGAGCTGAGTTGGAGCTGGGTGGATGTTGGCTCTGCATCTTCAATCACTGCCAGCAGTCACTGCCAGCCATGGTGTGATTGAACTCACCTGGTGCACGGCCGCAGGTTGTGTGCATGCATGCATGGGAGACAACTGCACGCCAACTGTGCAGGACACACAACATCTTGTGATGTGCAGGCTATGTACTGCTTGGAAACACAGGTCAATCCCTGCCAGGGTTGTGCATCTACAAGGTACGGTGGGTGTGCTGTCTCATTGGGCACGAGTGAGGTATGGCAGTGTCCAGGCCGTTGGTGGATCAGCCTGCTGGATACAGATTGTGTTGGGGCAACTTGGCATGGGCTCTGCACGACGCGGCCTTGGGCACTTCCAGGGCAGCCCTGAGAGCATCTGCTGTAGTCTGCTGCATGGGCCTGCTTTGCGATCGCTGCATGTGGCAAGTTCGTTTTGATGTTGAGTGTAGCCTATGTGCTGCTGCCCCAGTTGCAGTCGGAGCAGCACTGTGTGCCGTATGCGAGCCTACTTCTGTCCTGCTTTGTGACCCTGTTCTGCAGCTGCAGGCGCGTGCCTGACAGCTGGCCGAACTGTTTGGCAGTCACTGCTTGGGCTTTGAGTGGATGCTGGGTATCATGCCGCCTGTTCCGTTCAGGCCCGCTTTGCTTGTACATGGGACTAGTGTGCGTGCGCACGACTTTGAGTGTTGCCTGGACTGTGTCCACACCGTCATGATGCATCTGCGAGTTGGCAGTGTGTGGGTACTGCTGGCTGCTGTATCGACCCTCAGGTGACATCAGCCTGTCTGCGTCCTGTGCTGCCATCTTGTGCCGTGCCCTGCTGTGCTAGTGTTATTTGTCGAATGCTGCCCGGGCCTCCTGTACAGGAGTGCCCTCGCAGCTGCCGCCACCTCCTGTGGCCCTGCACGCATGTGTTCCTGTGGCCCCTGCCATGATACTCTCTGCATTGATCGTGTTCCCACACCCCCGTATTGCTCTGTGAGCTGTGCCAGGACTGACTCATTTCACTTGACTGCCTTGTGCAACATGGTGCGAAACATGGTGTGCATGGGGGAAGTGGGCCTGCCATCTTGCGTCCAAGGCGCGAATGCAGGCTGCTCTTGCATCGAGTCCCACAAGTGCTAGACACGTTGCGTGTTTGGAGGGCGCTGTTGCAGTGGTGTTGCTGATCACGTCAGGCTTTGGGCAAGATCAACTACAAACATGGAGCTCCGAGGGCCTGCCTGTCAAAAACAGTCACATGGCCCCAAGGCCCTTCCTGGTCCTGGCATGGCCCTGTGCATGGCCTCCAGTCAGGTATTGAAGCGATGTATCTCAAGGTCGAGTGTCTGCAACATGCAGTTGGCTGGCAATGGTGCATGTTTGTAGGGATCCAGGGCATGCCAGGGCATGGCCTACTTGCCATTGCTGCACACCTTGGGACTGGAGGTAGTGTGCTGCATCAATGCCGTGTCTGCATGCACACTGTAGCAGCACGTGACTGTGTGCCAGCAGACTGCCAGCACACTCTGAACTGCACCGCAGTAGTCGGAGTGGGGGCCATGCTGCCTTGTCTGTCACTTGTGGCCGAGGCTGCAGCTTGAAGTCCAGACGACACAATGCCTGTGATGCCTGAGCGCGACAGGGGTCTCCAGTCCTGGGCTGGTTGGGATTCAAGCAGATTGGGCACTGCCTTTTGGCGGTCTGCCTGCTGCTTTCCGTTGCTTGTGGTCACTTGATGCTTTGTGGCCGCCGGTTGCTTTGTGGTTGATAGAAGCCATGCTGGCCTGACTGCTTGGGGAAAGGCTGATGCACATCTGGTGGACGTGGATTGCACTGGCTTCACGCTGCAGGAATGCTTTCGTCCGTTTTGCCAACATATTCACTGGCAAGGCTGCTGGAGGCTGGTGGGGTGTGTGGCTTCAGAGCCACACGACCAGGGATCGCCACACAGCCTATTTGAGCCTGGACGTTCCTCCAAGGCTGTAGGGCAGGCAGCTTGGCTGGTTGCGCAGCCCCCTGCTGACTGCATGAGCACTGCACTTCTCTTTACTTGCCTTGATCACCCAACCACAACTGCCATCAAACCGAATCCAAACAGGCTTTGAGACGCTATTGTCTGGCGTGCTGGTATAGACATGTGTTGCAGGATTTCAGTCATGCTGTAGTTGCTGTAGTCACCTTGTGTGCTGTCAAGGCAGCAAGGTGTCTGCAGAGTGATTGTGTCTTCCTACACCAACAAGCGTGCTTTGATGTTGCGGCATGCAGACGCTTTTCTTGCAGTTGCATGCGTCGACTTGACTCGTACTGGTTGACAACATGATGTGGGCAGCACTGATACACCATCTCAGCAACCCTTGTGAAGGTGGCTGCCCATGTGGCATGGGTGGCAACATCACTGCAGGGCATCACTGATACAAAAGGTGCGAATGGTGTGCTCTGTAGTTGAGCTATTTGCCTGTGGGTGCTTTGCTATGTAACAGTTGTGTGTGACAAGTGCAGACATATGTAGGGTGCCCAGGCTGGCTATTATTGCACAAGCATAGAAAAGAGATCGGCAGGTTGCTACGCAGCAGTAGCATACTGCAGGCTGTCGCTAGGATTTGCAGCGTCAGGCTGCCAGGCGGAAGCAACTGACAAGGAATGCAGGCCATCTACTCCTGTGGACACATGGTGTCTGCTGTAGAAACTCAACATGACTGGAATCATGTGTCAATGTGCGGCTTTTTTACTGATCCACAGTGGTAGGCAGTTGATTGTCACGGTTGTTCCTGTTACAGTGATGATAGCAGTACGCCCTGTCTTGATGGCTATGAGGTGTGCACCTGTATGCAGCTCAGCACAGCCATATGCAGTCAAGCCCTTGCACACCCATGGCTGCATGTCAACTATGCTATGCTGTCACGACACACGCCGCTGCTGCAGAACCATGCCATACCACGCACGGCATCTGCCGCCAAGCAGCTTCACGACTCAGCAGTCATGGGGTGGCTCCTCAGGACCATCTCACACCCATATGCTTGCTGGCACAGCATGGGACACGACCCAGGGCCTGCATCTGTCCAAGGCGCCAGCCTGCTGCGTGACCACAGGATGCTGCGCTGTGTGCAGCTACCAACAGACCACCACTTGGATGCATGCTGCAGGGCATGCTGCAGCCACCAACAACTGCAGCACGCACCGCCCCATGTGTTGGCGTCGTGACTCAGCACCATGACTCAGCACCTGGAGTGATATCTGCAATCAGACAAGGGTGCCTCATGACGCCCCGTTCCGAGGGTCCCGGACCCCAGACCCACAAGATGCAGTTACCATGATGCAGGCACAGTTCGACTGCAGGACCCTAACCAGCTGCCACACCCCTCACAGCAGACACTTCCACAGTGCCTGCAACACTTGCACGGCATGCGTGACAGCATGCACTGTCCTGCCAGTGCCACATGCGTCCGGCACCATACTGCCTCCTGCCAGCCATCCCTGCATGCACATGCACATGCACCTGCACTCTTGATGTGGGAGGCTGCCTCATGGCAACCTCTCCGTAGAATGGAGTGGCCCTCACACCCGCTGAACACACGTGAGTGTCATGTGGTGTCCTGTCAGTGCGCCTCAGTACTGGCCTGTGTTGAAGATCCAGCCCAGGACCTGCTGCGCCTCCTTGCAGCCCGCCTGTGACGCCAGCTTGAAGCAGCGCACAGCCTCCTGCTTGTCCGTGCGGGTGCCCTCCCCGTCAAACGACAGGTAGCCCAGCACAAGGCCAGCCTGGGACAGCACTCGCGCAGCAAGGCCACACGCCTGACGGCCTGCAGCTGCCGCAGCTACGCTCACACAACAGGGCACCCCTGGCAACGGTGCTGGGCTGCCACTGGTGCTGCCTGCAGGGGCTGGCGGCGCCTCAGTCAAACCTCCCCTGGGTGGGCTGCGGCTCACACTGGCAGTACTTGGACTGCAGCTGGTGCTGCCTGCAGTGCCGCTGCTGCTGCCACTGCTGCTGCTGCAGGTCTGCTTGGACCCAAGCACCTGCATGTATGCCACAGCCAGGCAGGTGTGTGATGTTGGAAACAGGCAGCTGAGGTGTTGGGTCACACATCCTTGTGAGAGCTGCTGGGCCGTGGGCTTGATTGTCAGTGGTCAGTATGACCGTACCTACAGGTCTAGAGCAGCATTGATTACTGCCAACTTCCTCACCCCAGCGCACTGCATGGACGTCAAGCGAGCCAGCACCCCTGCTGACATAGCAGGCCTACCTGGCTGTGCCTGGCTGCCTGCCTAGCTGCAGGGTAGCATGCGATGAATAAAAGGCTGCAAAGTGAACTCAGTACATGTACAGACCAAGTGGCTGCAGCGGGTCACATGTGGCTGCAGAGCGCTGCACGTGCCGCCCCACCACCACCACCACAACA